>SJYQ01017865.1:3977-169392 GCA_006410935.1 Redunca redunca
GGAGTCCTAACCACTGGACCACCAGGTAAGTCCCACCCCCACAACTCTTGTAAATCTGAAGCTCTATACCTATTAACTCTCCTGTTCACCTCCCCTCAGCCCCTGGAAACCATCGTTCTACTTTCTGTCTCTATGATTTTGACTAATCCAAGTACTTGATATAAGTGCTTATAAGAAGTATATAGTACTTGTCTTTTTGTGATTGGTTTATTTTACTTAGCGGAATGTCAAGGTTCATCCAAGTTGTAACGTGTCAGAATTTCCTTTCTTTTTATGTATCTATTATTACCATTAAAAAAAAAATTTTTTTGCCACAGTTTGCAGCATGCAGGATCTTATTAATAGTTCCCCGACCAGGGATGGAACCCACTCCCTCCGCAGAAGCCTGGAGTCTTAACCACTGGACTGCCAGATGAGTCCCTAGACATAGCTTCTTTTTAATTAATTTTTAAATTCTTCCTTCCTTGCTTTGCACAGGCTTTCTTTAGTTGCGGTGAGTGGGGACGACTCTTCATTAATGTGCTCGGGGTTCTCATTGCTGTGGCTTCTCTTGTTGTGGAGAACAGGCTGTGGGGCACACAGGCGCAGTGGTTGTGGTGCACGGGCTTAGCTGCTGGCATCTAACATGTGGAATCTTCCTGGACTGTGTATCGAATTTGTGTTTGCTGCATTGGCAGGTGAATTCTTGTGCAGCGCACCACTGGGGAACTCCTTCCTTCCTTTTAAAGGCTGAATAATATTCGACTGTGGGGATATAACACATTTTGGTAATTCCAAGAGCTTGGATTGCTTCCATGTGTTTGCTATTATGAACAATACTGCCTTGAACATGGGTGCGCAAATATTTCTTCGAGACCCTGCTTGCAATTCTTTTGGCTGGAATTGCTGGGTTGTGTGGTAATTCCATTTTTAAGTTTTTGGGAAACCTCCGTACAGTTTTCCACAGAGGCTGTACTCTTCACGTTCTGTCAACAATACACAGGAGCTCCAGTTTCTCCACGTCCCCATCAACGCTTGCTGTTTTCTGTTTTGTCTCATGACAGCAGTCATCCTCATACCTGCGGCTGCTTTTGTTCTATTGAGACAGGAGGGAAGAGGGGCAGGGCACAGCCTTTAAAAGTGTGACATAGGACTTCCCTGCTGGCCCAGTTTTTAAGAATCTGCCTGCCAATGCAAGGGACACAGGTTTGATCCCTGGTCTGGGAAGATCCCCTGTGTCTTGGGGCAACTAGGTCCACAGGCCACAACTCCCAAGCCTGTGTGCACTGGAGCCCACACTCTGCAGTGTGTGCGTGGAGGGGCACTGCAATGAGAAGCCCATGAAGAAGGAGCCCATGCACTGCAGCTAGAGAAAGCCTGCGTGCAGCAGCCAGAGCATAAATTAATGAATTAAATACAATTATAAAATAAATAAAAGAGTGATGTTGTCATTGAGGCTACAACATAAACTTTTTAGGAGTGATTAGATGTAGGATGGTGGAAGATGAGATTTCCAGCGGAGCTTGAGCCTCATTATGTGCTCACTGCAATAGATTTGTTGTTGTTCAGTCATTCAGTCATGTCCGAATCTGCGGCCCCATGGGCTGCAGCACACCAGGCTTCCCTGTCCTTCACCATCTTTGCTCAAACTCATGTCCTTTGAGTTGGTGATGCCATCCAACCATCGTCTCCTTCTCCTTCTGCTTCAATCTTTCCCAGCATCAGGGTCTTTTATGATAAGTCGGCACTTCACATCAGGTGGCCAAAGCTTCAGCTTCAGCATCAGTCCTCCCAATGAATATTTGGGATTGATTTCCTTTAGGATGGACTGGTTTGATCTCCTTACGACAATGGGGGTGGACTTCCTTGGTGGTTTAGTGGCTAAGACTCTGTGCTCCCAGTGTGAGGAGCCTGGTTTGATCCCTGGTCAGGGAACTAGATCCCACCTACTGAAACAAAAATCCCACATGCCTCAGTGAAGATTGAAGATCCCGTGTGCTGCAGCTAAGACCTAGTGCAGCAAAATAAATAAAAATAATATTAAAAAAAAGACAGTCAAGGACTTTCCTCATTGTTCAGTGGTTAAGATTTCACCTTCTGGTGCAGGGGTTGTGGTTCAATCCCTGGTCAGGAAGCTAAGACCCCACATGCTTCTCAGCAAAAAACAAACCAAAAAAAAAAAAACAAAAACAAAAAGCAAAAGAAAATAGAGGCAATATTGTAACAAATTCGAGAAATACTTTTAAAAAGTGATCCATATATTTTTAAAAAATGGGTTCTAGTCCTGATCTGAGGTGTGTGTTTTCACTACACAGGCAGAGTGAAATTGTTATGACCACCCAACCCAGAAGAATTGATGCTTTTGAACTGTGGTGTTGGAGAAGACTTTTGAGAGTCCCTTGGGCTGCAAGGAGATCAAACCAGTCCATCCTAAAGGAAATCAGTCCTGAATATTCATTGGAAGGACTGATGCTGAAGTTGAAGCTCCAGTACTTTGACCACCTGATGCAAAGAGCCGACTCATTGGTAAAGACCTTGATGCTGGGAAACATTGAGGGTAGGAGGAGAAGGGGGCAGCAGAAGATGAGATAGCTGGATGGCATCACTGACTCATCAGACATGAGTTTGAGCAAACTCCGGGAGATGGTGACGAATAGGGAAGCCTGGCGTGCTGCAGTTGATGGGGTCGCAAAGAGTCAGACACGACTGAGCGACTGAACAACAACAGCCCCAACCCAGACTCATTCCTAACTGCTCTCTGAACTGTACCGTTGGTTGTCCTTCCATTGAGGAGGTGGGGATGGGCAATATTTGATGCTTAAATACACTGATAAGCTCTGAAAAAGATAAACACCTTTAACAAAATACACTGGGGTTAGGAGAAAAGGAGAGAGGGCTGGGGGAGAGCAAAGTGGTGGCTAATTGAGAAAGATAGTCAGGGACGTGTTTGAATATTCTTCCCAGTGGAGGTGTGGAAGGGATGTCTGTGTTTGTTGCTGGAAAGCCCCTCCTCTGGCCTCTGCCATCCTGTTCCCCCTGGGCAGGTGGGGACCCTGGGAGTGCTTGGGAGTTTTCTGCCTTCTGACTGTGGCCATGATGCAGACACCTGGTATACCAGGCGTCAAGGCAGCATCTCAGAGCAGTTGTGTTTTTTAAGTTATTTGGCTGCAGTGGGTCTTGGTTTTGGCACACAGGATCTAGTACCCTGACAAGGAATTGAACCGGGCCCCCTGTATTGGGAATATGGGATCTTAGCCAATGGACCACCAGAGAATTCCCAATAATAATAATTTTAAAAAACCCTGGATACTCACAACCATGGTCTGAATGTTTGTGTCTCCACCCCCTCACTCTGATTCCTATACTGAAATTCTAACCACCATGGTGATAATATTAGGAGGTACAGCCTTTGGAAGGGAATGAGGTCATGAGGTCATGAGGGTGCATCTCTCATGAATGGGATTGGTGCCCTTATAAAGATACCAAAGACTCCTTGATATACTCTATTATAAGGGGCAAATGTGGGCAAGAGATAGTTTGGAGTCATCCACAGCCTTGGTTGCTAAATGCAGCCTATTGCCTGTTCCTGTACAGCCAGTGAGTTAAGAATGGCCTTTTCATTTTCAAATGGCTGGAGAAAACAATTCACAACTTGAAAATGATCTGCAATTCAAATTTCAGTGGCCAAGGAGCTGGGGGGGNGGGGGGAGAATTGAACAGACATTGCTGAAGGGTATAAACTTGGACTGAGTAGTAAATAAATCCTAGAATTCCACAGATGCACAGAAGAGTAAATATAGAATAAAACGTTATATTATAATCATCAGACTTGCTAAGAGACTAGCAACTATTTCCACCACTAAAAAGAAATGATGATTATATAACATCATAGAGGTGCTAATGGGCTTCCCTGGTGGCTCGGAGGTTAAAGAATCTGTCTGCACTGCAGGAAACCCAGGTTTGATCCCTGTATTGGGAAGATCCCCTGAAAAGGGGAATGGCTAGCCACTCCATTATTCTTGCCTGGAGAATTCCAAGGGCAGAGGAGCCTAGTGGGCTACAGTCCATGGGATCACAAAGAGTTGGGATATGACTGATCGACCAACATTTTCACAGAGGTGCTAATTATGGAAATAATCGCCACCATATAACAATATATGTCAGTTATACTATATAAGTGTATCAAATGTTGAGCACCTTAAATTTATACAACGTTCAGTCAGTTCAGTTCGGTTCAGTCACTCAGTCCTGTCTGACTCTTTTCGACCCCATGAATCGCAGCATGCCAGGCCTCCCTGTCCATCACCAACTCCCGGAGTTATACAGTGTTACATGTCAAATATATTTCAATTAAAAAGTCAGTGCCCATGGACTTCCTTGGTGGTCCATTTGCTAAGACTGTGCCCCCAAGGCAGGGGGCCTGAGTTTAGTCCCTGGTCAGGGAACTAGATCCCACATGCCCCAACTAAGAGTTTATATGCTGCAACTTAAGAGTTTGGATGGGGTGTGGAACCCCATACCACAACTAAAAGATCCTTCATGCTGCAGTGAAGATGGAAGAGCCCAGATGCTGCAGCTAAGACCTGGCACAGTCAAATAAATAAAAAAGAGAAGAAATAACTATCTGAAAAGTCAAAGTCCATAAATAAAGTTGTTTTTAAATTTTATTTTATGTTTTGGCTTTGGTAGGCCTTCACTGCATGGGCTTTCTCTAGTTGCAGCGAGTGGGGGCATTGTGGTGACTTCTCATAACAGAACACAGGTTCTGAGCTCAGCTTCGTAGCTGTGGAGCTTGGGCTTAGTTGTTCAGTGGCTCATGGCAGATTCTTAATCACTGGGCCACCACAGAAGTCCCATAAATAAAGTTTTATTGACACACAATTATGCTCATTCGTTTACCTATTATCCCAGGCTGCTTTTATGCTACAAAGCAGAGTTGAATGATTGCAACAGAGACAGCCTGGCCCTTGAAGCAGAAAATATTTCCAGTCTGGTCCTTTCCAGATGTTTGCAGACCCCTGCTCTAAAGGAGCCTGAGGCCTGAATGTCAGCTGATGCTGACTTGGGGCTTTCGGGGGTGTTTCCTGGTTGGAACAGCAGAGGGGTTGGAAGGAGTCGGTGTTGGAGGGGCGCGGGGACACGAAGAAGGTTCTGATGATTAACACTAGGGAGGGGATGATGAGGATACCCCCTGGGGAGGGGACATTCGAGTCTTCTAGGTGGTATGGGGTTGAGTGCTGAGACAGGCAGGCTGATGGAGGCACGGCAGGATCACAGACAGGAAGCCTAGATCTGCCTCGAGTAATCCCCACCCCTGGCCACCCGCCAGAGCTGACAGATGAGACAGAAACATCCCACGAACCACCACCACCCTGTCATCTAACCAGTCATGGGACCCTACCTCCTGTTTCTCCCTTCCCTCTGATTTCCCTGACCCTCCTTGGTGCCATCATCTGTCACAGTGTGGGTCTGGAGATGTGCCCCAACTTCATGCTTCAGTGTCCTGACCTGACCCTTCATCTCTTTTCTCAGTGTAGCCAGCACGCTTAACTTTCCCATCTTTCTTTTTCCTTCTTTCCATTAAAAAAAAAATTGAAACAAAATATACGAACATAAAGTTAACCATGTTAAAGTGTACAATGCCCTGGCATTTAGGACAAGCACAAGGTTGGGCAACCGCCACCACCCATCCATCTGCAGAAAGTTTCCGTCACCCCAAGAAACCCTGTACCTGTGGGCTGTCACTCCCATCCCCCTTCCTTTAGTCCCTGGCAACCAGTAGTCTGTTTTGTTTAATGGATTTCCCTCTTCTGGACGTGTCATATCAATGCAATCATACACTAGGTGGTCTTTTGTTAGCTTGGTGGGGTTTTGTTTGTTTCTTTTGTTTTTGGCCATGCTGCATGTCTTGTGGGATCTTAGTTCTGCGATCAAGGATTGAACCCAGGTTCTCGGGCAATGGAAGTGTGCAGAGTCCTAACAACTGGAACACCAGGGAATTCCTGTTAGCTTGTTTTGGAAACTCATTCACTTTGTAGCAGGTTATCTGAGGTTCAATCCTTTTCTGAATGAATACTCCACTGTATAGATGTACCACAAGTTTTGAAATCCATTCATTTGTGGAGGGACATGTGGGTTACTTCCGCCTTCACTTATGACATAAATATACCTAACTTAAATTTTGCCTTTTTAAACTTTTATAAGTTGTGGTAAGATATATATAAGGTTTATCATTTTTAAACCATTTTTAAGTGAAAGTTCCTGGCTTTAAATACATTTACGTTGTCACCCAACCATCACCATCATCCATCTCCTAAACTTTTTCATCATTCCAAACTGAAACTCTGTCCCTGGGAACTCCCTGGTGGTTAGGACTCTGAGCTTTCGGTGCAGGAAGCATGATCCCGGGTCCAGGAACCAAGATCCACAAGGCATGCAGCACAGCCAAAACAAAACGAAACAACTCTGTCCTCATTAAGCAATGACTCCTCATTCGCCTCACCCCAATCCCTGGTAATCACTGTCCTTTTTGCCTCTAAGTCAGTGAACTTTCACAAATTGAAGTCTGAGCATGCCAGCTCTCCTGAACCCTCAGCAGGCCCCTACTGTTTTCAGGATAGAGACCAAATAGTCCCGAGGAAGATGCACATGGCATCTTGATCTCAATTTCCTCCTTCTTCAAGCTTCTTTAGGGCCTTCCCAGTGGCTCAGTGGTAAAGAATCCACCTTCCAAGCAGGAGACTCAGGTTCAATCCCTGTGTCCAGAAGATCCCTTGGAGGTGGAAATGGCAACCCACTCCAGTATTCTTGCCTGGGAAATCCCATGGACAGAGGAGCCTGGTGGGGTACAGCCTATGGAATTGCAAAGAGTCTGACTCGACTTATGGACTAAACAACATCAACAGCAGAGCTTGTTTCCCTGTATAAAAAGTCTCCACTCTTCCTCTTCTTCTATGGGACCCCTGTGTACATGTTCCCTTCCCCTTCTGAGGAAGGTCCTCCTCTCTACAGTGCTCCCCGCTGTTCCCTCAAAGGACACGTCCCAGTTGTAATTCATCCTTTCCCTGCCTTTTCTTTTTGGTTTGTTAGTGTCGGTTTGTTGATGTGCCCTCTGCCTCCTCCATCTGACTGGGAGTCCGTGAGGGTGTGACAGCGCCCGTCTTACCAGCTCCTGACCTTTGCCCGGCACCCTGCCCTATGTATAGTGGTTTGTGTGTGTCAGTCGCTCAGTCGTGTCTGACTCTTTGCAACCCCACAGACTGTAGCCTGCCAGGCTCCTCTGTCCATGGGATTCTCTAGGCAAGAATAATGGAGTGGGTGGCATGCCCTCCTCCAGGGGATCTTCCCCACCCAGGTATTGAACCCAGATCTCCTGCACTGCAGGCAGATTCTTTACCATGTGAGCCACCTGGAAAGCCTGTCTATGTATAGTGAAAGGACCAGCACAAAGTCCTGGCAAGGGAGGGAGAGATGGGCCGAGGCAGGTGGTGGACATCTTGAGCTCCGAGTGGTGTGGGGAGCTTGGGCTGCAGGTGGGGTGGGCTGCATGAGCAGAGAGCCCAGGGGTTGGGAGCAGGGGTGGCTGGTTGGGGGCTGCAGTTACCCCAGAGCAAGGGTCTCCGGAAGTTGAGCAGTGGGTGTGAAGATCTGGACCAGGGGGCAGAAGTGAGGACCAGAAGCGTGATCGGGAGGAGGTGGGGCTGAGGGAGCAGGTAGATGATGCTGTTGACAGGTGGCCATTTCTGAATGCACTGTTCAGAGCCTGGGGAGGCCAGGCTGGGCCCAGCAGCCAGAGCCCCGCAGTGTCCAGGTGCCCCCTCACCCCCACACTGAGAGGTAAGCTCCTGGGGCAGGCTTGACTTGCTTCAGCTGGGAGCATCTGCATAAATTACAATGGCCAGCACCCAGTTCTGGCCCAGGAGAGAGACCTTTATAAAGTCACACTTGGCTTCCCCCCAAGTCTGGCCTCCTTATCCCTGGTTCCAAATGCTGGCTTGTCACCATGTGTCTGCACATAAGCACGAGCCTGCCTCTCTAGGGTGATGGCTGGGGAGAGCAGGATCCTTGTGCACTAGGGCCAGCCTGGGGGTGGTAGCTTTTAGCAAGCTGGTGGCCATTCCCCACCCTTCCATCCGCCCCATGGTTCTTTTTATATCTTGCATTTTCAGAAAGCCGAAACATCTGAGCCTGGGTTTCGTGGCAGTGGGCTGTTAGAGGCTGCAAGCGGAGGGAGGAGAAGGCAGAGAGGTGGGGTTATCAGAGCCCAGCCTCTCCAGGCCTGTGGCTGGGCCAGGGGTGGCCGCTGGCTTCCTTCCATCAGCCCCACAGTCTCAGATGGTTCAGAGCTCTATTTAAAGGCTGCTTTCTCTGCCTCCACTGTGGGGTTCCCACCAGGATGCATGAGTCAGAGGGAGGGCTGGTGTGGCCCCCAAGGCTTGGCTGGGTCCACCCTGAGAAGCTGGGAGCAAACTCTTCAAGAAGTAATTCTGTAGCAGCCCCGGCTGCTTGGTCCCTACTGTTCTGATATCTCCTTGCTCAGGTCTCCCTCCCGACCCCTGCCCCAGCTCTGTGCCACGTGAGAAGCCCAATGAATGACCCCCTGATTCAGGAGTACCCACAGGCAGCTGAAGGCCAGTGATGCTCCCTGGGCTTGTTCAGTGGCCTCGGTAGCCACGTAGGGCTTCCCAGGTGGTGCTGAGTTGGTACTGTTGTTGTTGTTGCTTAGTCGATCAGTCATGTCCAACTCTTTGTGACCCCATGGACTGTAGCCCTCCAGGCTTCTCTGTCCATGGGATTCTTCAGGCAAAAATACTGGAGTGGCTTGCCATGTCCTCCTCCAAGGGATCTTCTCCACCCAGGGATCGAACTCATGTCTTTACCACCTTCCCTGTGGTAAAGAACTCACCTGCCAATGCAGGAAATATAAGAGACTAGAGTTCAGTCCCTGGGTTGGGAAGATCCCCTGGAGGAGGGCACTGCAACCCACTCCAGTATTCTTGCCTGGAGAATCCCACGGACAGAGGAGCTGGCGGGCTACAGTCCACCATGGGGTCACAAAGAGTCAGACAAGACTGAGTGACTTAGCATACATGTAGTTGCATAATTCCTGCAGGATCCGGAGGCATCCACATCCTCCTGAGGATGCGCGGTCATCTTTTCTTGCTTTTACAGCATCACCATGTGCTGCTGTGGTTGGGACCATATCCGCATGTGGTGCCAGGCAGCTCCCGGGGGCCTGCACACACTGCTCTTACCATGCTCCTATTCTATTGATCAGAAGGCTGAGTCCAAGGTGGGGAATGTATCTTTGGGTTCTTAGAATACCATAGACTGAAAGGCTGAAAAACACCAGACATTTATTCCTCACATCGTGGAGGCTGGATTGTCCAAGATCAACGTCTGGTATCCAGTGAGGGCCGTGTGGCTCACTGAGTCACGGTGTCTTCTCACTGAGTCCTCCCATGGCAGAAAAGACAAGCCAGTGCTCTGGTGTTCCGTTTTTTTAAAAGGTATGGAAAAAATTATTTATTTAGACACATCTTGAGGCTTGCGGGATCTAATTTCCTGGACCAGGGATTGAACGTGGGCCCTTGGCAGTGAGATCTTAGAGTCTTAACCACCAGGATTCCTTTTATAAGGGCACTAATACCATTCACATGGGCTTCCCTTGTGACTCAGCGGTAAAGAATCCGCCTGCCAATGCAGGAGACGTTGAGTTTGATCCCTGGGTGGAGAAGATCCCCTGGAGGAGGACATGGCAAGCCACTCCAGTATTTTTGCCTGAAGAATCCCATGGACAGAGAAGCCTGGAGGGCTACAGTCCATGGGGCCACAAAGATTTGGACACGACACAACTAAACAACAACAATACCATTCACAAGGACTCCACCCTCATGACCTGATCACCCCAAAAGCCTCACCTTGTAATACCATCACACTGAAGGTTAGGGCTTCAGCATGTGAATTTTGTGGGGGCACAAATGTCCCGAGCATAGCAGGATGTATATGTGTATGTGGCAGAGCAGGAATTGTCCAACCTGACTGTGTAGGTCAGCACTGGGGTCACCCTCTTACCCCAGTCCTGAGGCCCACAGATGAGTGGGGTCTTGCATCTGGACACTAGTCGGCAGTGATGGGGGTGACCCCCAGGAACAACAGAGCTCCAAATGATGCCAGGAGCGTGAGGTCAACCAGTGCTGTCTAGGACAGTTGTCATGAGCCACACATGGCTATTGAGTGCTTAAAAGGTGCTGATCTGAATGGAGATGTGATCTGAGTGAAAAACATCCACTGGGTTTCAAAAACTCAGTATAAAAAATGATCATGAAAGATTACTATGAGAATCATATCTATCACATGTTAAACTGATTGTATTTTGGCTATGTTGCACTAGTAAATAAATTTATCTTTCAAAGTAATCTCCCTTTGGGACTTCCCTTGTGTTCCACTGGCTAAGGCTCCATGCTTCCAATTCAGGGGGCCTGGGTTTGATCCTGGGTCAGGGAACTAGATCTCCCCTGCTGCAGCTAAAGATCCCACATGCCGCAACGAAGATCAAAGATCCCGAACACTGCAACTGAGACCTAACACAGCCAAACAAATAAATAAATAGTGTAAAAACTTCCTTTCCTCAAAAAGCTAAACATAGATTTTTTATAAGACCCAGAAATCCCACCCCTGGGTACATATACCCCAAAGAATTGAAAACAGGTGTAAAAACAAAAACTTGTATGTGCAAGTGTGGCATAGCACCACTTACCGTCATCAAAAGGTAGAAACAAGCCACATGTCCATCAGCACAGTGGAACAGCATTCAGCCATTAAAAGGAATGGAGTGGAGACGCATGCTACAACGTGGATGGGCCCTGAAAACACGCTGAGTGAGGGAAGACAGGCTAGGTCACCTATTGTGTGATCCCGCTTATGTGAAATGTCCCGAAGAGACAAATCCACAGAAACTGAAAGTAGTTTCGTGGTGACCAAGTAGTTTCGTGGTGACCAGGGGCCGAGAGAGGGAGAAATGGAGAATGGCTGTTAATGGGGATGGGGTTTATCTTGGAGTGATGATAAACTATTTTGAAATTATCTTGAGGTAGTAGTTGCCCAGGCTTCCCAGGTGGCGTTAGTGGTAAAGAACCTGCCTGCCTGCAATGCAGGAGCTGCAGGAGACCTGGGTTTAATCCCTAGGTTGGGAATCAAACCCAGCGCTGGAGGAGGGCATGGCAACCCACTCCAGTATTCTTGCCTGGGAAATGCCATGGACAGAGGAGCTTGGAGGGCTGCAGTCCATGGGGTCACAAAGAGCCGGACACGACTGAAGCAACTAAGCACGCATGCACGGTAGTTGCACAACATTGTGAGGGTACTAAATGAATTGTACACCACAAATGGTTAATTTTATGTTATGTGAATTTCAACACAATTAAAAAAATACAACAAAGTTAAAAAATACTTGTTCCTTTTTTTTTTTTACTTTCTTTAATGTGGCAACTAGAAAACTCAAATGTGACTCACTTCAAGTTGCCCTTGGTCCTGGCTGGTCTAGATCACTGTGCCTCCAGGGGAGTCAAATAACACCTGTGTCCAGGTCCAGGTGAAAAACCCCTGGACCACTGTTGACTCAGAGCAGGGCAGGAAGGAGCTGCAGCCCTGGGGGCTGAGGAGGAGGGGAGGGGAGCTAAGGCCGTCCCTCACTGTCCACCAGGGGAATTGTGATGCATTTCTCAGATAGTGAGGGAACATGACCTTGCTGGCTGGCCAGAGGATTGGAGACAATACTGCAGTGCAGTACTTTAACCACCTTGAACCTTTGACCACCTGACATCCCAAAGACCTGCAGACTGTTCCTGTCGACTGGTGGTTTGCACCCCCAGCAGTCCTGGTGGGTAAGTGTGTGCTCAGTTGCTTCAGTCCTATCTGGCTCTTGGCAACTCCATGGCCTGTAGGCCTCCAGGCTCCTCTGTCCATGGGATTTTTCAGGCAAGAATACTGGAGTGGGCTGCTATTTCCTCCTCCAGGGGATCTTCCTGACCCAGCGATTGAACCAACATGTCTTGGGCATTGCAGGTGGACTCTTTCCCACTGAGCCACTGGGGAAGCCCGAGTTTAAGATGAGATAAGAGAAGAACCAGAAAAGGGGACACAGCATGGAGGAGATGGTGGGGGGTCGGGGAGGGAGCAGCTCAGTTCCAGCCAGGAGTGGCATGTCCTTACCCTGCAGAGGGCAACAAGGCTGACTGGAGGGAACCCAACTGCATCGGGTTGAAGGTCCGCCCTTTCTGCCTTCCATGTGAGCTCTGACAAAATATCAAAACTTTCTGACTCTTAGTTTTTGATCTGAAAATGCCTCCCGCATCTCTCACCCGGCCCCTCCTCTCACGATGCTCCCCAGAGCCTCTCTGCAGGCCAGCATCCTCTCCAGTGTGCTCTTTTTCAGAAATGTGGAAGGCAGAAACTTAGAGGCTCTTGGGACCTCCAGCTTCAACCCGCCTCCACAAGCTTGGATGCCTCCCTGGACCATCTGCTCTGTTCTGAGGAGTGGTTAGAAAGTTCTTTCCATAGAGCATCCAGGGATTTACTTGCCTGATGTCCCGCTGTCCTGCTTCTGACCTTGGAGCAGGTGGTAGGGGTGGTCTCACGCCCTCTCTTCTGGCTCCACCCCCATGATCCCTGTTGTTGTTGTTCAGTTGCCAAGCCTCGTCTGACTCTTTGTGAACCCATGGAAGGCAGCATGCCAGGCTTCCCTGTCCTTCACTGTCTCCCAGAGTTTGCTCAAACTCATGCTCATGGGCTTCCCTGATGGCTCAGATGGTAAAGAGTCTGCCTGCAATGCAGGAGACCTGGGTTCAATCCCTGGATCGGGAAGATCCCTTGAAGAAGGAAATGGCAACCCACTCTAGTACTCTTGCCTGGAACATTCCATGGTCAGAGGAGCCTGGTGAGCTATAGTCCATGGGGTCACAAAGAGTTGGGCGTGACTAACACACACACACATGTTCATTGAGTCGGTGATGCTATCTAACCATCCCATCCTCTGTTGCCCCCTTCTCTTGCCCTTGATCTTTCCCAGAATCAGGGTCTTTCTCAGAGAGTTCTTAACATCAGGTGGCCAGAGTATTGGAGCTTCAGCTTCAGCATCAGCCCTTCCAATGAATATTCAGGGTTGATTTCCTTTAAGATTGACTGGTTTGATCTCCTTGCTGTCCAAGGGACTCTCAAGAGTCTTCTCCAGCACCACAGTTCGAAAGCGTCAATTCTTCCGCGCTCAGCCTTCTTTATGGTCCAACTCTCACATCCATACCTAACTACCGGAAAAACCAAAGCTTTGACTGTGAGACCGGTTAGGTACACGGCAGTCACGCGCTCGGCCATTCACGCTCTGGCCTCTAGGTGGCGCTGCCTGCCTGGTGCACCTGGACCGATACAGCCTCTGCAACCTCTTAGGTCAACCAACGCCCTCTGGGCCCTCCCGCGGCCCTGGAGCTGGGCAGGAGTCCTTGAACAAACCCCAGGCCTTGGTTTTGGGGAGGCACTGAGTCTCATCCACGGGATTGGTTATTATCATATGGTCCTTGATAGGCCTGGGCGATCTGGAGATCAGAGAAAGCCCTTTTTGCATGGGCATCTAGATGCCTTTAAAAAACTGTTTCCTGATTACAAAAGTGAGCATGTGTATTTGTGAAATTATTTCAGTGCAACACCAAAGTCTACACCCCTGTCCATCGAGGGCCTTCCCCACCCTCTTCATAGGTAAACATCACAGGTCCATGGCTAGCTGTACATATCTCCAGATTTTCTATTGAGCAAATGGAGTCTTGGGAGATACTGCCTGGGTGGTGAAGCCTTTCTCCTGTTTAAGAGCTGGAGCAGGGTGGGGGAAGGTGAAAGTGGTGGGGAGTGGCTGGGTCTGAGTAGAACTGTGGGGGAGGTGGGGAGGAAGGCCCTTCTCTGAGCACCTCGCAGGGTCCTAGGTCCAGGGGCTTAATGGGGAATTGCAGAAGGGCATGGGCCACCATTCTGGGCAGAGACCAGAGGTCCATTGAAAAGTGGGTGTCATGTATAGCAGATGGGACTAACATGGCAGAGCGAGAGCAGCATGGAATGATGCTAGTTCTGTGTCCATTCCTTCTGTAGACTCTACCCCGCCTTTTTTTTCTTAGACATCAGTTCAGTTCAGTTCAGTTGCTCAGTATTGTCAGACTCTCTGCAACCCCATGAATCACAGCACGCCAGGCCTCCCTGTCCATCACCAACTCCTGGAGTTCACTCAGACTCACGTCCATCGAGTCCATGATGCCATCCAGCCATCTCATCCTCGGTCGTCCCCTTCTCCTCCTGCCCCCAATCCCTCCCAGCATCAGATCTTTTCCAATGAGTCAACTCTTCCCATGAGGTGGCCAAAGTACTGGAGTTTCAGCTTTAGCATGATTCCCTCCAAAGAAATCCCAGGGCTGAAATCCTTCAGAATGGACTGGCAGGATCTCCTTGCAGTCCAAGGGACTCTCAAGAGTCTTCTCCAACACCACAGTTCAAAAGCATTAATTCTTTGGCACTCAGCTTTCTTCACAGTCCAACTCTCACATCTATACAGGACCACAGGAAAAACCATAGCCTTGACTAGATGGACCTTCGTTGGCAAAGTAATGTCTCTGCTTTTCAATATGCTATCTAGGTTGCTCATAACTTTTCTTCCAAAGAGTAAGTGTCTTTTAATTTCATGGCTGTAGTCACCATCTGCAGTGATTTTGGAGCCCCCCAAAATAGAGTCTGACACTGTTTCCACTGTTTCCCCATCTATTTCCCATGAAGTGATGGGACCAGATGCCATGATCTTCGTTTTCTGAAATGTTGAGCTTTAAGCCAACTTTTTCACTCTCCACTTTCACTTTCATCAAGAGGCTTTTTAGCTCCTCTTCACTTTCTGCCAAAAGGGTGGTGTCATTTGCATATCTGAGGTTATTGATATTTCTCTTGGCAATCTTGATTCCAGCTTGTGCTTCTTCCAGCCCAGCATTTCTCATGATGTACTCTGCATATAAGTTAAATAAGCAGGGTGACAATATACAGCCTTGATGTACTCCTTTTCCTATTTGGAACCAGTCTGTTGTTCCATGTCCAGTTCTAACTGTTGCTTCCTGACCTGCATACAGATTTCTCAAGAGGCAGGTCAAGTGGTCTGGTATTCCCATCTCTCTCAGAATTTTCCAGTTTATTGTGATCCACACAGTCAAAGGCTTTGGCATAGTCAATAAAGCAGAAATAGATTTTTTCTGGAACTCTCTTGCTTTTCCGATGACATAAGTTTTGCTTAGACATAAGTTTTTTTTTTAATTTATTTGCTTCTGGCTGTGCTGGGTTGGCAGTCCTTCTCTAGCTGCAGCGAGTGGAGGCCCCTCTCTAGTTGCAGTGTGGGCTCTAGAGTGTGCTCGCTTCAGTAGCTGAGGCTTCTGGGCTCTCGAGCACAGGCTCAGTAGTTGTGGCTCACGGGCTTAGTTGCTCCATGGAATGTGGGATCTTCCCAGACCAGGGACTGAAACAGTGTCTCCAGCATTGGCAGGCAGATTCTTTACCAGAGTCATCTGGGAGGTCCAGCCTCTACTTTTTAAAATGAATTTTTTGGAGTATAGTTGATTTGCAATGTTGTGTTCATTTCTGCTGTATACAGCAAAGTGAATCAGTTATACATATACATATACCCACTCTTCTCTAACTGCTATTCCCATATAGGTCATTATTCCCTGTGCTACCCCATAGATTTTTATTAGTTATGGCACCCCACTCTAGTACTCTTGCCTGGAAAATCCCATGGGTGGAGGACCCTGGTAGGCTGCAGTCCATGGGGTCGCTAAGAGTCAGACACAACTGAGTGACTTCACTTTCTCTTTCACCTTCATGCATTGGAGAAGGAAATGGCAACCCACTCCAGTACTCTTGCCTGGAGAATCCCAGGGAGGGTGGAGCCTGGTGGGCTGCCATCTATGGGGTCGCACAGAGTCGGACATGACTGAAGCGACTTAGCAGCAGCAGCAGCAGCATTGTTAACTACAATCTCAAAATGTATCCCTCTCCCTCTTCCCCCCTTTCCCTTTGTAAACCGAAAGTTTGTTTTCTTCTCTGGCTATGCTGGGTGGTGCAGGATCTCAGTTCCCTGACCAGGAACTGAGTCCACGCCCCAGCAGCAGCCCCTGCCTTGGAAGTGCAAAATTTTAACCACTGGACTACTGAGGAAATCTAATAAGTTTGTTTTGTACATCTGTGACTCAACTTATGTTTTGTAAATAGGTTCATTTACGCCATTTCTTTTTTAAAGATTCCACGTATAAGCAATATCATGTATGTGTCTTTCTCTGTCTGACTTACTTCACTCAGGATGACAATCTCTAGGTTGATTCGATTCCTGGTCAGGGAACTAGGACCCTGCATGCTGTGTGGCATGGCCAAAAAAAACAAAAAGCAACTCTCCTGAGTGCATATATATGACAGATTCACTTCGATGTTCACTTGAAACTAACACAACATTGTTAATGAACTATGTTGGTGTTGTTCAATCATCCACTCACGTCTGACTCTTTGCGACTCCATGGACGGCAGTGCGCCAGGACTCTCTGTCCCTCACCATCTCCTGAAGTTTGCCCAAGTTCATGTTCATTGCATTGGTGATGCCATCCAGTCATCTCATTCTCATCATCTGATGCCCTCTTCTCCTCCTGCGTTCAATCTTTCCCAGCATCAGGGACTTTTCCAATGAATCAACTGTTCTCATCAGATGACCAAAATACTGGAGTTTCAACTTAAGCATCAGTCCTTCCAATGAGTATTCAGTGTTGATTTCCCTTAAGATTGACTGGTTGGATCTCCTTGCTGTCTGAGGGACTCTCGGGAGTCTTCTCCAGGACCACAGTTTGAAGGCATCTATTCTTTGGCTCTCTGCCTTTTTTATGGTCCAGCTCTCAGAGCCATATGTGACCACTGGGAAGACCACGGCCTTGACTAAACAGACCTTTGTCGGCAGAGGAATGTCTCTGCATTTCAGCACACTGTCTAGGTTTGTCATAGCTTTCCTGTCAAGAAGCAAGCATTTTCTGATTTCATGGCTGCAGTCACCATCCACAGTGATTTTAGAGCCCAAGAGAGGAAATCTGTCATTACTTCCATTTTTCCCCTCTCTATTTGCCATGAAGTAATGAGACTGGATGCCATAATCTTAGTATTTTTAATATTGAGTTTTAAGCTGGCTCTTTCACTCTCCTCCTTCACCCTCATCAAGAGGTTCTTCACTTCCTCTTTGCTTTCTGCCATTAGAGCGGTATCAACTATACTTAATAATAATAATAAAAACCCCTTTAGTTTCTTATTTCCCTGTTCTCTTCTTAGATGTTATTATTATAGAGGGAGCACAGCTCACCCTGCATTAGTAGTCCCTCAGCCTCCTCTACCCGAGGCAACCTGAAGGCTTGGGGGCTGGAGCAAGACCTTTTGGAACCCTCAGTTTTGATGCTATAGTAATAACGGCCAGAGTAAAAAATCACTTACTATGGGCCAGGTACCCTTTGTTCTGAGAACAGCAGTTCTTGGGTTCAGAAACTTGGGGGCCACTGAGACCCTTCCAGGGGGGTCCATCGACTGAACTGTTTTATTTTTTTAAATAAATATTTGATACTCCTTTAAAACATTATTTTTAGCCTGTGGGATCTTAGTTCCTTGACCAGGGATAGAAGCCATACCCCCCTGCATCGGAAGTAGAGCATCTTAACCAGGAAAGTCCCTGAACTATTAAAAAATATTTTTTCTTTGAACTATTTTTATTTATTATTATTTTTTAAATTTTTTTTTGCATAAAAGATTAAATTTATTGGTCTTTTTGGGGAATTTGATTCATCATTGGTGTATTACAACTGAGCCATTTACCTTGTAGCTTCATCAGCGTTAACTGGTACGTTTTCATGACACTGCTGAGACATCAGTTGTTTCTGCAGAGGTTCAAGGGAAAGGCCTTTTGAGAAGTTTGCCAGTTCCTTCTGTATATCTATAAAAGCTTTATTCACTCTGTTAACTTTTTCATCATTCATAATGTTTATCTTTTTAAGATTAGTGGTAACTGGTTTTGCTTTATTTTTAACCTTAAAGCTTCTTTGACTGGCAACGTAGAATACATTCCTGGACTTCTGCCCTCTTAGTTTGTTCTTGGCCATTGTCTCTTACCAGGCCTCCGACACCCTCGTGTAGCCTCTCAGGTTCCAGGTGACCTGAACTATTTTTAGTATTAATGTTAAGATGTCCTTCGCCTCTGTCACTTTTTTTCTCTCACGTGTGTGGTGGAGTTTCCAGGGGAGATTCGCTGTTGCAACAGGTGGGATGCAGAATCAGATGTGAGAATCCAGCTGTCTTCTGTTTACAGGACATGGGAGAGATGCAAAATTGGAAAACAATGTCTCTCTTTTTATGGAATATTTTTGTTTTAGAAAAGGTGGCTATTTTTCATTAAAAATGTTATTTGTTATCATGAGTAGATGGATTGTGATTTAAAAACTAACAGTTTTTAAAATTAACAGTTTCATTTTTTTGTTTTAATCTACAAATGGCAAATATCAGTAGCTATAACCCATATAAACAGATGTATATGTACATATATATAGTTTTTTTGCCATGCCTCACATTATATATATATATATATATATATATATATAATTTATTTTTTCTTTTGGTGTTGTGGCATGTGGGATCTTAGTTATCTGAACAGTTCTATGGCCCCTGCATTGGAAGCTTGGAATCTTAACCACTCAGCCAGCAGGGAAGTTCCCTCAAGTATATTTTTTAAAGAATGGAAAGAGGTACTGAGACCAAAATGTTTGAACACTGCGGATGTAAAAGAATGGTCCAATCCAGCCCTCTGCCTGTTTTTATAAATAAAGTTTTATTGGAACATAGGCACACCCACTCCTTTACATAAGGCTGCTTTCCTGGTGCAATGACAGAGCTGAAGAGAGAGAGACCATCTGGGCTTCAAGGCTGAAAATATTTACTCTTTGATCCTTCAAGAGAAAGTTTGCTGGACTGATGTAGAATAATGCATGTGATCTTCATGAACAGCTCTATTACTGTTTCCATTTTGCAGATGGGAAAATAGAGGTACAGAGAGGTAGTCATTTTCCTTAGGTCACACAGTCAGTGAGGCTGGGGCTGAGCTAAGCCCCTCAGGGTCAAATGACTGACCCCAAAGTTGGGGTGTGGTAGATGTCTTTGGTTAGTGTCCCCCTTCTTGGGCTCTGATCCCCCTTCATCTGGTACTCCGTTGTTCCTTGAAGACCATCTGCCTCTCCTTATCTGCACATTCTACATGATTCTCTGAAGCTCTTTCTTGGGAGAACCAGGAGTTGCATTTTCAGACCAAAGGCCTTTCATGTCAGCCTGAACAAGGGATGTATGTCTCACTACGTCATTTCCGACTCTTTTGTGACCCCATGGACTATAGCCCACCAGACTCCCCTCTCTATGGGATTTTCTAGGCAAGAATACTGGTGTTGGTTGCCATTTCCTCCTCCAGGGGATATTCCTGACCCAGGGATTGAACCTGCAACTTCTGCCTTGGCAGGTGGATTCCTTACTACTGAATTACCTGGGAAGCCCCTGAACAACAGGTATAACTGGCCTTTTGCTCACCTAAATCAGCATAGCTCTCTGACCTCCTGACGTTATTAACAATGGTTTTTGGCTGTCGACTATATTCACAGAAGCACACACAGAATAGGCAGGGAGGTAAGACCCTGGGGATGGAAGGTGCTCTACCCTCTTCATCATGCGGCCAGCTTCTAGAAGCCTGGAGTGGGAGGGTGCCTGTAGGTGCACTGTAGGTGATGGGCAGACCCACTGGATGGGGCTGAGGGTGGAGGGAAGGCAGGCTGTCAGTCCCTTCTTAAGACCCCACGCCCACCTCTGATATGCTGCCCTCACCTTGAACTGGCCATGACCCTCTTCTGCTACCTACAGGCTGCTGAACCGTGACCTCTAGGTTCTAGGACTCTCCCGTGGCTGCGGTAATTCAGGTGCATCTCAGGAAAGTCTGTGAAATGGGATACAGCTTGGGGCGGAGCCTTTCAGAAGCAGCTTCTTGGGTGCCGGTGAGTGGGGTGGGAGCGCCAGAGGCCTCGGATGGGGCTCACCTCCCACTGGACTCGGGGGTCCTGAGCTAGGCTTCCAGGTACCTCCTGCAGGGCATTTCCAATAGGTATTTTGCTAATATTTGAGGCCTCACACATTTTCCTTGGGGCCTCACTGGCCAGATCATGCAGGAATATTATCCAGCCAACTTGGAGCCGTGGGGAGGTGGTGGTGGGGATGGTCTGAGGGTGGAGGCATGGGGGGGTGGGGCTCTACTGCCCTGCTGTCCCCCATCCAGAACAACCAGGTAAAGACCCAGCCAGTGTCCCTGGCTTTAACTTTCTTGCAAACAGTCCTGGCTGGAGAGCTACCACTTTCTCATCCCTAACGACTTTCCAAGTGCCTCCTACCAAGGTCCTCCCAAAGAGAACCGGGGAGTACTTTGCAGAAGCTATAAAGACCACTCCAATACAGAAGCCCTTTGATTCAACTTTTTTTTATTTTTTTTTTCTTTTTGAATGTCATGCAATAATTCACAGTCCCAAGCCCACAGTTTTCAAACAAGGTAGGAAAAAGGAAAAAAGAAGCAAAGGAAATCGGTGGTGGTGTTTTTTTTTCTTTTTTCTTTTGTTATTTCAAGCAGGACCAAATGTCAGAAAAAAATGCTTCTTTTCTCAATCATTAATTTTTTTGTCCTTTTTAAAATTGTTTATTTTTTTTAAATTGATTTCTGCAGGCAGTAATAGTAGGGTTTGGTATAACCAGCAAGCACTCCTGTGTGTGTCTGAGAACGTGTGTGGGGTATGAGTGTGTCTGGTGGAGGTCTGTGTGGGACGCTGGGTTTCCTCTTCGCTTCCGGCTTCTAGCCACACACACGGGCCACCAGCGCGCGTTCACCAGGGAAAGGAAAGATTTCAATTGAGATGATAAAACTCATCAATAGAAGCAATTTTTTTTCTCCCCGTTTTTCTTTTAAAAATGTTTTTTTGTTTTTTTTTTTTTAAATTTCCGTTTTCCCCAAGGTTCTCCAAAAATGGCTGAGTTAATTCGAATCCCTTGGCTGTGTGGTTTGTCTGCCCCGGAGGGCCCCCCGCCGTCGTCGTGGGGGTTCGGGGCTGGGTGGGGGGCGCCGTCGCTGCCCAGGAGGGTCTTTTCGGGACACCCTGGTGTGTCCCGGCCCTGGGGACTCCCTCCAGAGTCCGGGGTCGTCCGGCTGGTCCTCTCCTGGGCCTCCCCGCCCCCGTGTGCTGGGCAGGTGGCAGCGAGGTGGCCCCGCGGCCGGTGCGGCTCCTCCCCGAGGGGGGCGTGTGCGTGGGGTGCGTGGGGGGGCCGGGCGGGCGCCACCTCGCCCGGGCTTAGCACCAGTCATCGTCGTCGGTCTCGCTGTAGGCTTCGTGCAGGCCTTTCCGGGAGCCCGGCCCGCGGGGCCTGGCCAGTCCGTGGGCCGGGTAGTAGCCGTTCGGGAGTCGCCGGCCGTGCCTGGAAGGCGAGGCGCAGGCCGGGCCCGCGGCCCGGGGAGTCCTGGGCGAGCACGCGTGGCGCGCGGGGGGCGGCGCGTCGTAGGCGGCGGCCCGGGGCTCCTCCTCCTCCCCGCCGCCGCCCNCTGTGTGGGGCACAGAGGCCAGGGTGATGGTGGGCACTCTGGTGGCTTTTGCACCTGGCACCAGCACCCCTGTTCCCCTGCCTTCTGGCCAAGAGGGACACTCACAAGCCTCCTCCTGGGTCCAGCTGGGTGGAGGGGAGGGCGTTCTGGCCAGGCCCCCCCTCCTGTGTTGGAGATGGGGGCTCCATGCGCTGGAACATGAGAGGTGTCCGGTTCTGGGGAAGCAGAGAGCAGCGTGTGTACACAAGGTGGCCGGGGGGTGGGGGGAGAGGGGACAGATGGAAGAGGGTGTCCCAGGCTGAGGCTTTGGTTTCAAGATTGCAGTGGGGAGGCCATAGAGGGTGTGCCTAGCCCACCCTGGGGGTGAAATCCTAGAAGCCATTCTTGAAACCCACCCCTTCCCTAAATCACACACACACATTCAAGTCTGATCCATCAGCGAGTCCTCTAGACTTCCAAATCCATCCATAACCAGATCACTTCTCACCGCTCCATGACCCCTGTCCCAGTTTTCCTCAGTTTTGGCCAGGACCACTGCCTCCTCCCAGGCTCCCAGCTCCAGCCCTCACTCTCCAAGGCCTCCGGAGAGCACCAGTGAGCAGCTGCAAGAGATCACTTCCCGCCTCTCCTGAGGCACCCTTGTGGCTCCCACTTCACTCTGAGCACAAGTCAAAGGCCCACAAATCCTGACTAATCCGTCCTGTCACCTCCTCACTCTCGTCTCCTTCCCTTGCCCCTCTTGCTCACTCTGTTCTGCCATATTGACTTCCCTGCTATTTCTCACTCAAACTCATGGTCCTGCCTCAGGCCCTTTGCACTGGCTGTTCTCTCTGCCTGAGACATTTCCCCCCTAGGTATCTGCTTGGCTCTCTCTCCTCTTCCTTCAAGTCTTTCCTCTGATGTCACTACCTCAGCCATGTCTCCCAAACTACCCTTTCAAATCATATTCCCTTGCCCACCCCCTGCTTTTTCTCATGACACTTACTTTTTTTTGCAGTGCGATATAATTCCATCATCTATCATTGCTGGCCTTCTGCCAACTGAAAAGTCTGCTCTGCAGGGATTCTGGGCTGTTTTGCTCACAGACGCATACCCAGAGTTGAGAAAGGTGCCTGGCACACCATAGGTGCCCAATAATTTTAAAAAAAAGTTTATTTGTTCTGCTTATTGGCTTATTTGACTGCACTGGGTCTTAGTTGCAGTACGAGGGATCCAGTTTCCTGAGCAGGGATTGAACCTGGGCCCCTTGCATTGGGAGCGTGGAACCCTAGCCACTGGACCACCAGGGAAGTCCCCGCCCAGTAAGTGCTGGTGGGGCAGATGAGTTACTCCAGGTTATGTCTGCTTGGCACTGCCCTCCTTCCTCAGTGGCCTGTCCTGGGGCCTGATGTCATCCCACTGTTCCTGTTGGTCCTCACGGTGACAAGGGAGACACTGTCTCCCAGCCTGGGTGTCCCCAGAGTGGTGGGCACCGGAAGGAGCGGCTGTCGGGGCTGGAGCCATACCTGCTCCTCGCGCATGGCCTGCAGCTTCTTGGCCTTGCTCTGCCGGTAATACTCCATGATCATCATGGCCGCATAGATCTTGCCCACTGTCAGGTCCGTGGCTGAGGGCACAGGAGGAGCTCGCCATGGGTGGGGGCCCTGGTGTGCACCAGCCCCACCATCCCGAGGCCTCCTCTTCCCTCCCCCCTCTCTGTCCCAGGCCGGGCCTGGCTCTTACACTTGTGGGGGGTGACCAGCAGGTCCAGCGTCTTCTGGGACAGATTGGGCCAGATGGCCATCATCTCCTTCCGCAACTCGGCATCCATTTGTTGTTTGTCAGCTCCGCCTGCGAGTGGGAACAGAGAGGCATCAGCTGGCCTCTGGGGAAGCTGCAAAGCCATAGGCTCCTGCTGACCCAGGCTCTGGGGTCCTGGTCCCCAGCAGCGCTGGGGCCTTTGAAAGACTGTGTGGGAGACAGTCCAGCACCCAGAGGGACTGACCTGGTTCCCACTTACCAGCTGCGTGACATGGGTGTTAGTCTACTATGCTGTGCCTCAGTTTGCCCATCTTTGAAATGGGGATGATGGCAATAGTACCTGCCTCAGTGAGTTGTCTGAAGAGCAAAGTAGTTGATGTGCAGCATTAGAACTATGTCTGCTGTAGGGAGCTTGAGGTAAGCCTCAGGGGGAATAGTCCTGATAGAGGCGGTTTGTCCCTCAACCAAGTTTCCCCTCCTATGAATGCTGACCTTGGAACTAGCTGACCCCTGGCCCCTCACCCCAGCCATAGTGATTCCTTGTCCCCTTTGCCTGAGTACATGCGAGTGTAGCCCTTCCTGCCTTCCCTGGGATTGGCTGGGACCATGAGATGAGTTCTTGCCAATAAGGTGTGAGCAGAGTGAGGTGCCACTGTGGGCATTTAATGGCCAGTGCAGAACCCTCCTGAGTTCTCATTCCCTCTGTCACAGCAGCTGGTAACATTGGGGACAGTGGTGGCCCACTCAGGCCTGGTCCCTAACTGACTAATGAACGGAAGACCCTGCTGACCCTGGAAGAAGTTCCCACATAATGCAAGTGGGAAGTGAATCTTTGTTGGTTCAAGACCTCGGGGCTGTTTGTTACAGCGGCACATTCTCATTCAGCCTGACTGATACATCAGCCTGGACCCTGTTTCGACTGCTGTTTCACAGCCCCCAACACTAGGCACAGGGGTGCTGTCCTAACATTTACCAGCAGTTAGGGACATCGATGACAGAGCTTGAGAAAGGGTCTGAGAGCTTTCTGCTGGGCCAAATATTAACCCTGTGGTTGCTGGATTATGGGAGGAGGTCCAGGAGATCTGGGGGAAGGGCAGGGGCCAGCTATCAGCCGGCTGAGTAATATTTCAGTGTTTGAACAACCATCCATGGGGGCCTGCTGGCTGAATAGCTGACCCACCCAGGCAGCCCCAAGAACCCCCTTTGCCTCCACTCCCTGTCCACCTCTTGTCGCCCACCCTCTGCTCTCATGGCCCTTCCTTCTCCCACTCCATTTTCCGGACCCAGCCTAGGACTGTCTTTGGACCTCCTGGGCAGTTTCTCCTTCTCAGCAGATGTGGGTCAAAGCGCAGACATCTGCCAGGCACTCTGTGCTTTCACTCATCTTTCCTTGTGTGACTCCAGAGACAGGTGTCTTTATTTTGAGAAAAATTCTTTCAGAAGGGTCTTTTGTCAAGTCAAGCACAGATCCTATTCCACAGTGAGGATGTGGAGGCAGTAGGGAGCTGAACCGCCTGGACCAGTGTGGTGGCCTCTGCACAAGTCCTCCCACACCCACGAGAGGGCGCTCGCGAACACCTGAGGGCAATCGCCTCTGCCCAGGTCCACCTCCCATGGCCCACCCAGAGCCACCAGAGGGCGCCCATGAACACCTGCATCAGTCCTGTCTCCGGCGCTCAGAGCCCTCCAAGGCTCTCACCTCACCCAGGGTGATCTCCCCAAGTCCACAAGGCCCTGAACCATCTGCCCTCATCTCTACTTTCCCCTTTGCTCACTCCGTTCCAGCCACACCAACCTCCTCCATGCTCTGCAACCGCGCCAAGCATCGTCCTGCCTCAAGGTCTTTGTATAGGCCGTTTCCTCTGCCACGATGGTCCTTTCTACAGGTACTGGTGTGGTTCCCTCCCTCATTCGCTTCAGGTCCCTGCCCAGATCCTTTATCAAAGAGGTCTTCTAGCCACCTCCCAACCTAAAGCAGCCCCCCTCTTCTGTGCCTTTTTCTGGCTTCATTTCTCCACTCTGTACTTATCACCTCGTGCTGTTGCTCACCTCCTCACTTTGGGGATCTGCGGGGTCTAAAGGTGCAGAGATCACTGGGGCCAAGCTGTATGGGGGTGGGGCTGATGGGTGGGCCTGGACTCAGGTTGTGGGAGACGCTTCAAATAATCATCTGTTCTGTAGCTGGCCTCTCTATACCCTTGACACCAACCTATAACAGTTTTTCTTTCCTCTAGGAAAGCAGTTGGAATTAATAGCTACCTCTCCCATCCTCTGTAGCTAAGTGAGGTGCCTGGGGCCTCTTTGGTTCCTTTTCAGAGACATGGGAAGGGAAAGAAGAGAACGTGACATTCCTGTGAAAAGTCACTTTTGCCCAACCGCTTACGTATTTCCTGTCTCGGGTGGAGAAAAGAAAGCCACTTATTGTATGGACTGAATTGTGTCTTCCCAAAATTCACACTGACGCCCGAATGCCCAGTGTAATGGCATCTGGAGACGGGCCCTTCAAGGAAGTGACTAAAGTTATATGAGGTTATAAGGGTGGTCCCTAAGAGACAGACAGCAGGGGTGCATATGCACAGAGGTCAAGAACACGAGCGAGAGGCCTCTCTGGCACCTTGATTTTGGACGTCCGGTCTCTAGAACTGTGGGAAAGTAAACTTCTGTTGTTTACGTACTGTCTCTGCTATTTTGTTATGGAAGCCTGAGCTGACTAGGATACCTGTTCTTGGTGAATGGTTTAGGCAGGGTCAAGGTTTCTCGCCCTGTCAGACACTGAGGCTGGATCATTCTTGGCTGTGGGGCCATCCTGTGCACTGCAGGATTTCAAGCATCCTCGGCTTCTACCCACTAGTTGCCAGTAGCACTCCCTGACCCTAGTCCTGACAACCAAGCCTGTCCCCAGACATCGCCAGGTGGCCCCTGGTAGACACAATGCCTCTGGTTGAGAATCACCACCTTAGACTCCTTCTGCTTCAATTCACATGGAAATCTCTCATTCGGGATTGTTGTTCACATTGAAACACAGTAAATACCCTGCCTATGAATCTTTGAGAACTTTCAAAGATGCGAACATGCGTTCCATCAGTGTCAGGCCGGGCACGAGCTAAACCGCAGCTTCCCCCCATGTTCTACTGCTGAGATCCTTCAGCTCTACCATCTCCCGCCTCCTCTCCCTCCACCGGTCAGTAGCTCTTCTTGCCTGCTCACTCAATTCCAGCCCCTGTATTCCAGCTGTTATGCTATACTTTTTAAGGTACTATACTGTAAGATTAAAAATGTTTTTCTTTTTTGTTTTTATATATTATTTGTGTGAAAAGTATTACAGTACAGTAATACTGTACTGTAGTTAGTTACAGTACTGTAACCTATTACAGTACAGTACGATATAGCTGATTATGTTCATTTGGTACCTAGGCTAGTCTTTTGGATTTGGGAACATACTGGATTTATGAACGCTCTTGGAATAGAACTCATTCATATGTAGGGGACTTACTATGAAGGGAACATCCTTAGGGGATTTCAAGGCAGCTCTCCCTTGGGGTCATGGGATCCACTCAAGGCTAGATCCCAGGTACACTCCTCCTCCAGGTACGGAGTTGTTAATACTGGCGCTCCCAGGGCTGCCCTGGTGGCTCAGATGGTAAAGAATCTGCCTGCAATGCAGGAGACCTGGGTTCCATCCCTGGGTCGGGAAGATCCCCTGGAGAAGGAAATGGCAGCTCACTCCAGTATTCTTGTCTGGAGAATTCCATGGACTGGGGAGCCTCACAGGCTGCAGTCCATGGGGTTTCAAAGAGTCGGACATGACTAAGTGACTGACACTTTCACTTTCAAAGACAGAAGGTACCCCTGTATTTGGGCATCTGTCCCACAGAAACCAGTTGTGTCCCAGTATCTTCCGCTCCCCTACATCACTCTACACACCCCTGGTGAGCCTTCTCTGTTGCAGGGTCCATCCCATGCACGTGGCAACATTCAAGAGCTTCTCTTGGGACTTCCCTGGTGGTCCAGTGGTTAGGACTCCATGCTCCCAAATCAGGGGGCTTGGATTCAATCCCTGGTTGGGAAACTAATATCTCATATGTCACGTGGCCAATAAATAAATAAAACATTAAAAAAAAAAAGCCTCCCTGGCATGCCAGGTACCATAAGAGCCAGCCCACTTCCAGTTTCAACAGCCAAAACTGTCTTCAGCCTTCCCTGGGGTGAACTGCCAGCAACCAGATAGGAAGAAGGTTTCTTCTCTGTCGGGTATTGAAGGCAAAGGGTGAAGGAGGTGGTAAGATAAGATGGGAGCCCCTGCTGCCATCTCTGTGTTAATTTGGTCTGTTAGAACTGAAAACAATTTCTATTAGTTCATCAAAAGCTTCCACTTCTGCCATATGCTCCTTAATATGAAAAGTTGTTCAGGCTAAAAACAAAACCAAAGCTGTCTTCAGACATGGCCAATGATCTCTGGAGGCAGAATCATGCCTGGTTGAGAACCCCTGACTTAGAGTTTAAACCCCTGACTAGGCCACCCCCACCTCCTGACCCAGCTCTTTCTCTCCTTTCCACAACATTTCTGGCCTTTGAACGTGTTACATAGTCTACTTATTTACAGTGGCCTATTTGTTTGTTGCCTGTCTCCCCACAGCCCCTTAGGGCTGGAGGTTCGTCTGCACTTCCCTGCCACAGGGAAGTACAGGGCTGAGCACAGGGATGGGCACACAGCATGTGCCCAATGGGGCTCTCATTCAGTGAGCTGGTAGTAACACAAGCAGGTCAGGTTAATGGTGAGCAGGGCCCTGTGGGACACCCAGGCACGAAGGCCTTTTTCCTCCCCCTTGTCTTCCAGGCAAGACTCCAGTCTCCTTGACCTTTCCTGAATTCCAAAGGGTGGATTCCAACAGTTGCTAATCAAGGGAGCAGCAGCCAGGAAACCCCCTGAGGCAAGATTAAAGGGGCTGGAGAAACTCATCAAGATTAGGAGAGGGCTCCCAGTATATAGCTCAGTTGGTAAAGAATCTGCCTGCAGTGCAGGAGACCTGGGTTTGATCCCTGGGTTGGGAAGATCCTCTGGAGAAGGAAATGGCAACCCACTCCAGTATGCCTGCCTGGAGAATCCCATGGACAGAGGAGCCTGGCAGGCTACAGTCCATGGACTCGCAAGAGTTAGACATGACTCAGCATCTAAACCACCACCACCACCTGAGACCCTGCACACACTCTAATGTTGTCAGCAATCCTACCCTTTCAAAACTTTGAAGAACTGTTGTTCAGTTCCTAGGCTGTGTCCAACTCCTTGCGATACCACGAACTGCAGCACGCTATGCTTTCCTGTCTTTCCCTATCTCCCGGAGCTTGCTCAAACTCATGTCCATTGAGTCGGTGATGCCATCCAACCATCTCATCCTCTGTCGCCCCCTTCTTCTCCTGCCCTCAATATTTCCCAGCATCAGGGTCTTTTCCAGTGAATTGGCTCTTCTCGTCAGGTGGCCAAAGTACTGGAGCTTCAGCATCAGTCCTTCCAATGAATATTTAGGGTTGATTTCCTTTAGGATTGACTGGTTTGCTCTCTTAGCAGTCCAAGGGACTCTCAAGAGTCTTCTCCAGCTCCACAATTCAAAACATCAGTTCTTTGGCACTCAGCCTTCTTTATGGTCCGACTCTCACATCCATATATGACTACTGGAAAAATCATAGCTTTGACTAGATGGAGCTTTGTTGGCAAAGTGACATCTCTGCTTTTTAATACACTATTTTTATCATAGCTTTTCTTCCAAGGAGCAAGCATCTTGCAATTTCATGGCTGCAGTCGCCATCCACAGGTAATTTATCCTAGCAATGGGATTTATGGTGGGGGTCCTGAGCCATGTGGTATCAGTGTGACCTCTAGAGGGGCGAGAGGCTGAGCAACTGAGGTCAGCCAGGCTTACATGACGAGTTCTCAGTAAATATGCTAGACTCAAAGTTCAGGTGGGCTTGGGTGGCTGACAACGCTTCATACGTGTTGTCACACGTCATTGCTGGAAGATTTGTGCATGTGACTCCATTGGGAGGGAGTGGAAGCCCCTCTTGGTCTCTTCCAGACCCTGTCCAGGTGCCTTCTGCCTTTGCAGATTTTAATTTATATCTTTTTGCTGTAATAATCCACATCTGTGAGTAAAACAATTCTTCTCAGTTCTGGGTTCTATCAAATCACTGAATCCAAGCCTTTTTTTTTTTTTTTTGAACCTTCGTTTTGGGCTATCCTGGGACCCCCAAACACAGATGCTCCAGAGGAAAACAGCAGCTGGGATACAAACGTATTATGCAGGGGCTTCCCAGACGGTGCTAGTGGTAACGCACCTGCCTGCTGATGCAGGAGACATAACAGATGCAGGTTCGCTCCCTGGGTGAGGAAGACCCCCTGGAGGAGGGAATGGCAACCCACTCGAGGATTCTTGCTTGGAGAATATCATGGACAGAGGAGCCTGGCGGGTTACAGTCCATAGGGTTGTAAAGAGTCGGACACAACTGAAGTGACTTTGCATGCATGCATGTCCCAAGAGAGGGTGCACTGTTAGACCCATTTTACAGGTGTGGGAACGGTAGCAGGCAGAATTCTAAAGCTTACCCTTCTCTCCTAGCAAGATTCTGCTTATTCAATCAAATGATAGTTTAGGGATTGCTATAAAAGGACTTTGCAAATGTAATCAAAGTCCCAAGTCAGCTGACTGTAAGTTTCAGAGCTGATCTAGGTGGGTCTGATCTAATCAGGTGAGCCCTCTAAAAGCAGAGCATTTTCTTGGCAGCAGAGAAGTCAGAGAGACTTGGAGCACGTAAAGAATTAGACGCATCCCCAGGAGCTAAGCATAAACTCTGGTGAGAAGCCGGAAATGAAATGGGGACCTCAGTCCTGCAGCCACAGGCAACTTAATTTTGCTAACACCCAAATAAGCCTTGGAGTAAATGTTTCCCTAGAGCTTCCAAAGATGAGTCCAGGCTGGCCACCTTGATTTGGGGCTTGTGAGACTGTGGATGGAGAGCGTAGTTGAGTCTATCTGGACTTCGACCTACATACCTATATGCTAGTAAATAGGTGTGTTTTAAGCTGTTAAATTTGTGGTCATTTGTTACATGGCATTGCTAGCTAATACATGGGCTGAGGCTCGAGCAGGTGAGGTCTTCTGCCAAAGTTTACAGTTGAGGACAGGGCAGGTAGGTGGGCAAGCTGAATCTCCTTTTCCACATAATTGTAAGAAAGCAGCTGCCCATGCTTCTGCTTCCTCACCTCCCTGGATTGGGACCTGGACTAGTTTCAACCATGTGTATAGGGACCTGGACCAGTTGGTTGCTCAGTCGTGTCTGACTCTTTGCCATCTCATGGACTGTAGCCAGTCCACATCCTCTGTCCATGGAATTCTCCAGGCAGGTATACTGGAGTGGTTTGCCATGCTCTTCTCCAGGGAATCTTCCTGACCAAGGATCAAACCCAGGTCTCCTGCACAGCAGGCAGATTCAGTTTCAACCGTGCTGATAAGCAAACAGTCTGGGGCAGGCAGAGCCACAACACAGACAGGCCCCGGGTCCAGACTAGATGCCTGTGCCGAGATGCCTGGCAAGTCCGAACTGCTTGCCTCTGACTTGCTGCATGAGAAAGAAATTAACATTGTGTGTCAGACAAGGGCCTGAGCCTTGACCCTTCCCCTTCTCCACTATTGCTGTTCCGAGTCTCAGCCCCACTCCTGATTCTTTCACTCGATTTGGGGGCACTCCCGCTCTCTTTACTTTGATCCCCATGCTTCCTGGCTCTAACAATGTCTGTCCTCAATGTGCCCCCCCCCCTCCCCCCACCCCCACCAGGCACTGTCTCACTGGAAGCTGCTGGTCTCCCTCCCTGAATGTCTTCCTTCTGAGCAACTTGCGGCCTTGGAGCCTCCTTCTCCTCTTCTCCTCAGGGCCCTGGAAAGAACACGTGTCTGCAGTGTAGCCTTCCTTCCTGGTGACCTCTCAGGGGCTTCAGCTGGGTGCAGCCCTGACCTCTCTCTTCAGCCCCACTGAGATTTCCAACCCTCTGCTGGATGATGGACCCAGCCCTCCACCAGCGACTCTCCCAACTTCCTTCTCTTGGGTGATCCACGCACCTCTGTCCCTGCCCTGCTGTCTCATTAGCTGCCAAGTCGCAGCCAGTGTACCGGTAGGCCTCTGAAACCCACTCTGGGCAGTCTGCTTCAGAGCTGCCCTGGTCAAAGTGGTCGGTGGTGACCTGGCACAAAATCCATTGATTGCTCATGGGCCTCAATCTTCAGAGCTGCCCTGGTCAAAGTGATTGCGGTGACCTGGCACAAAATCCATCGGTTACTCTTGGTTCTCGCTCTTGGTCACTCTTGGTCCTGGGCAGTGCTTAAACACTGGAGATGCCTTTTAGGAGCCAGTGTGGTCCTGCTCTCCACACACCTCCCTGGCCTCTCCTTTTCGCTCCTTCTCGGCCACCTTTAATGCTGGGGTGGCCCCAGGTTCAGTCTTTGGGGGTCTCTCAGTTCATTCATCCCCTTGGACAGCTCCTCCAGTCTCCTGGCTTAACACCTGTCAGTATTTGATGCCCCCTGACTCTACGTCTCCAGTCAAGCCAGGAGGACTCACCATCTCACTTCCTTCAGAACCTTGGGGTGGGGGGAATGCCAGAAGTGTGAGCTGGAGGGCCCCTTCTAGCCCCCATGTCCACGTGTCACTGTCAACACCAATCTTTTGCCTTCCGTTGGCCCCAAACCTGCTCCTCCCGTCTCTTCTCTCTCAGGCAACTGGGGCTGGGTCCGTCCTTTAGTTGCTGGGGCCCCACCCCTTGGGGTTGGCCTTTATGCTCTTTTTCTTTACGCTCCACATCCATCCATCAGCAATCTGGTCATTTTGACTCCCAGGAAATATCCAGAATGTGAATAATTGATATGCCCTCCTTCCAAGCCCCTATCCTCTGTTCCCCTGATTTATGTCAGGGGTCCTCCTAGCCCACGGGTCTACCCTGGTGGCTCAGATGGTAAAGAATCTGCCTGCGATGCAGGAGGCCCAGGTTGGATCCCTGCGTGGGGAAGATACCCTGGAGAAGGGCATGGCTACCGAATCCAGTATTCTTGCCTGGAGAATTCCATGGACAGAGGAGCCTGGTGGGCTACAGTCCATGGGGTGCCAAAGAGCTAGACACGACTGACTGAGCGACTGACACTTTCACTTTCTCCTAGCTCAGGCCTTTCCACTGTGGCTAGAGGGAGCTGAGCCTGCCTCTGCTCACGAGACAGCGTGGCGCCCCCACGCGGAAAGTGCAAATCAGTGCAACACAGCTCAGGGTGGGGTTGCAGAAGGGATCTGCACCCGCTGGTCCCTCTGCCTGCAGTGCTTTCGCCCCAGGTATCCACGTGACTCCCTCACAGCTTCCTTACGGAGGTCTCCCCCCGCCCCCTGCTGGAAGTGTCCTTGTCCTCCAGGCTTAGAGAGGTGTCCCGCACACGGATATTTGCTGAAGCAGGTGAATTTGCTAAGTCCTCTGAGGCCCTGGCTCCATCCACCCTGCCTCACCCCTCAGTTCCCATTCCTGCCCTTACCTTTGGCAATTTTGATGTCCAGGGCCGTGCGGATCAGAGCCATGAGGGTAGAGTTGAAGTGGACCGTGTTGTCATCAGCGACAGGCAGATCCATCCGCAGGAGCCTCTGCAGAAAACCAAAGGCAAGGGCAATCATTCCCAGGGACGCCTCCGCTATCCCGTAAGCCAGACCCACCCCACCCGGGGAGCCCCAGGAAGAACTCTGAAGGCAGCGGCTAGGGTGCCCCCCACCCCTCAGGTTACCTGTCCCAGTGTTCCATTTCCTGGCTGCCCCTGGTGACCCATAGGGGGCGCACTGGGGACTCTCCTATGCTGCCCATTTCTCACCCGCCTACTGGACCCTAGAAGTGGCATTTCCAGGGTTGGCCCGGATCCTTGCCCTGCCCCAGAGTTCTTCTGGACAGCTCCGTTCCATTCTGACCCCAAAGAAGAAGAGCACAAGCCAGATCGCAGCAGACATGCAGCAGCCAGGCAGAGGGGTCCATGGCCACAGCCGCTGGGAGGGCCGCCGGCTCCCCACCCCCACCCCCTGGCTCGGCCCAGACCAGACCAGATGGGCACAGACCACATCATTCCTTCGAGAAGCGGCAGGCAGGCGGCTCCCCGACTACAGATGGGGCGGGCCCCTCTCAGACATGCAGTGAGGCCATGGCACACAGAACGGCGGACGGGGGCGCATGCAGACGGAATCTCGAGACTCATTCATAGCTCCGTGGAAAGTGTATCTCAGGGGCATGTCCGGGTCTTGGCTTTTGTGCGATGGTATGGGGAAAGGGTGAGAGGGTGTTCCCATGGCCCAGGGAAGAAAAAATTCCCTGTATCCCAGGCAGGGGCTCTGTCCCCCATGCTTGGTGGCATGGGAGAAGACTCTGGGCTGGTGTGCACCAGCCCAGGATGAGGTGGCATGGAGATGAAGATTGATGTCCATCAGAACAGACACAGGGAGGCACAGAGTTGGAGATGGGGATGGGAATGGCAAACTCAGAGCAGAAGACAAAAGGTGGGTTGGGGCAGGGTAGTGAGGGAGGCGGTAGACAGAGAAACAGACTGGGCCACTGTGCACAGCTGTGCACTGCACAAACGGCTCCCCATCTCAGAAATCATGGATTCGTGTTTAAATGACACCTTCCCAGCTGACGGTGGAAAAGTATCGTGTTGTCCCCACATGGGTGGATTCTAATATTTTCCCCACAAACAGAGTGTTCTGTGGAAAGAACGCTTGTTTCAAATTGGCACAAAGGCGCTTATGAACCCGAGGTGGCCCTGCACAGAGACCAAGAAGGAGAGGGCACTCTCCTCTCTCTTGCACACGCTCACACACACCGACACTCAGCCAAGCAGAGATCGAAAGATGGACAACAGGACAAGCAGAAAAGGGACCGGTGCAGGGAGGGCTGGTGGGGGAAGGAGGGGTGCCCAGGGGGAGGAGGAGGAGTAAGGATGTGGGGAGGTGGTTATGCGACACAGGAGGAAGTGGGATGCACAGAAGGGGAGGAAGGATTCTCAGACACAGCAGGGGCCAAGGTGGAATGGGAGAATGGAATGATGGGACCATACTTTTTGGAGGGGTTGACTGTCAAAGTCATCCCCTGAACTTCGTGTGGATGAGTTGTGGGGAACAGAGCATCTGTCCTTGGGTGCCGAGGGAGATTCCGGGACAGGGGTCTAGAGGGGTGGCCCGGCCCAGCCGCCTGGCGGCTCCTTCAGCCAGCATGCACCACCCCCCAGGTCGGCCATGGTGCCTGCCCGCCCCAGGCCCCCGCCAAGGCAGCGTGCATGGCCTGCGTCAGGGTGCCACGGTCCAGGGGTCCAGCTGCGGCCCGCCTGCCCACTCTGGAACAATGGAGAGGCATGTTGGGGTGTCTTGGGGGGAGATGGGTGGCTTAGGGACAGAAGACTGGGGAAGCAACTCCAGCGGGCAAGGAAGAGGGGAGAGGCTCTGGGTGCTCCCCGGAAGGTCTCAGATGCCCCAAGGCCCTAGGTCAGAGATCAGCTTCAGGTGTGTATAGGGGACTATGAGACCTGGGGGCTTGAGATATAAAAGGTGGGGTCCAAGCCCTTCTCTGCAAGGTGCCTGCCCAGGTCTGGGCAATGGGGGCCACTCTGGGCTCAGTGGCAACATCACCTCTCAAAGTGTTTGTGTCCAATTTGGTTCCTGGGGGACCAGGTGCGAGGGGACTTGGGGGCTCCCCCCTCCCCCCCCCCCCCCCCAGCGNCCCCTCCCCCAGCGTGTTGGCCATAAGAGAGTCTCAAAACACCAAGACACACTGATCGGAAAGGACGGACACAGGAAACTGCTTAGAATCAAGGGACGGTCAGGATCCATTTACTTGAGGAGGAAAGGGGGAAAAAAAAGAAAAAAGAAAAAGGAAAAAAAAGAAGAGTAACGTTGAAAAAAGAGACTCGGCTGGCTGTTCCTGGTCAGCACTGAAAAATCCCCAGTGCCTGGACGTCGGTGGTTGGCAAGGGTTAAACTACCTTGTAAGCCACTCTGGCCGGACACTTCTTCCCCAGACCCAGGGGCGGAGACATGTGTCTCAGCATCTGATACATGTCCGGGTAAGGCATGCGGCCCCTGGCAGCACCGAAAACAAAAAACGGAGGTGGGAACGGAGAACCAAAGGAAGGGTGGGTGGAGGGGAGGGGAAGAAAAGGAAGGGGAAAAACCAAAGGAAAAAAAAAAATCACACGAGCCGAAAAAATAGAGAGAGAAAGATGCAGAGAACAATAAAAGAGGCGTTTCAAATAAATAAAAAAGAGGAGAAAAAATGGGAGAGGTAGTTAAAAAATATTATTTCACTGCTTATGAGCAGGGAGAGAGAGAAAAGAGAAAAGTCAGATTCATTGTTGACTCTGAGCTCTAGTTCTGGTGGAATGTGGACAGAATGGGCAAGGCGGGGGCTGGGGGCGCTTCTCACTCAGAAGGGTCTGGAGCAGTTCTTTGGTTTGGTGTCATTTAAAAAACTGGGTCAAGTTCTCTGGTTTGGCTGAGGCTGGTCTCTGAGGGGGCCTAGATGGGGAAGAGGGGCCACGACAGTGGGAGAAGGGCTGGGGGCTTCGGGAGGCGAAGGGTGGAGAGGGAGAGAGTGGAGGAGATGGTGGCGGGGGGGTCAATGCAAAGTTACGGTCCCCTCGGATGTGTCTGATTTTGGGGTGCCGTTGAGACCCCGGGATGGGCAGCTTCAGCTAAGAGCAAGCAGAAATGGCTGAAGGGAACGGAGAGATAAACGTTCCATGCTTCATCAAGTCTACGTGACTGCATTCTGTTGGCTAAGAGAGTTTTCTAGTTTAATGCAAAAGAGAGAGATGGCTCTGTTTTTTAGATTATATATATATATATGAAATATATATATTGAAGAACCCCAAGCCACACTCATTCCATGGATGCTAGCAGGTTTTAGTGGAAATCAAACCTTGCAAGCAACCCTATGAGGACATTTCTTGCCTAAGCCGAGAGGGGGAGATATTACGCGCAATAAACTGTACATATCCTTATAATGAATCCGACCGCTGAAAGGAGAAGAGAGGGGATTAGTGGAGGCATGGGGTCAAGCTGCATCACATTGGCTCCCCGTGCTCATAAGTGAGGTCACGATGCCAGGGCCTGGGAACCCCCTGGCTTGAAGGAGTAAGGGAGACATAGGATGCATAAAGGTCCCTGAGATGGTCCCAGACACTTGCAGACCCTGGGGGTGAGGGGTGGGCAGTGGGTTTTGTGTGGAGTGGGCTGGGAACTCTGGGCTGGGAGAACCTCCCCCAGGGCTTTCTGTATCTCCTTCCTCCACAATCTACATGGCTACACTGAGGGCTGGGGGGGTTCGTGGCATAGAGGACAAGGGGACAGCATCCAACTGCTGTGACCTAAAATCAAAAGAGGAAGAGTTAGGAACCAGCTGAAAGTCAAGCCCCAGCCCCGTGGCTCACCCCAGCCTCTTGGTCTCATGGAGGACTTGTCTGGGGCTGTAAGAATGGCAAGGATTGATCCTTCCCTGCCTTCCTCATGAGGCCTTCCCTCCAGTGCTCAGGCTGCTGAGGGCCTCTATTTAACTCTTTCTTAGCCCCCAAGCTCAGCCTGAACTAGAATCTTCAGTCTGTGGTTGCTGGCCTCTGAGCATCAGCGTGGCACATCTGAGTGTCCAGCAAGGGCTTGGTGCTGAGAAGGTACTCAATACACATCACTCTTGGGAACCATCACCTGCCAACTAGGAGGGGGCACTCCCTTGCTTATGGAGATGGGAGAGCTTACTTCCTTCATGATCACGAACATACAAGGACCACCAAGGCTCTGTGTCCTCTCCCCTGGCCTTGTGTGACCTCATGTTCCAGGGTCCTGGAATCCCAATGGGAGCTAGGTTCTGCCACTCTGATCTTGTAGCTAATTCTGTCTCCCAAGGGAACTAAACCAGCCCTTCTCCCCATACTCCCAGGAGAACTGAGGCTGAGAGGCCTCTGGCTTCCTCCCTGGGGCCTGGTTAACTTGTTCTCACCATCTGGAGGCCTCATAGTCAGGGACAGGAGAGACTCACAGGAGATGAACTCATGGTGGAGTCTCTCTCTCATTTCCCAGAAAGCCTCGGATATAGGCAGCGGTGGTACGAAAATCATTTAATCCAGGATGTGCAAGGGTACCGATTCTCATCTCTTTTCTTTTGGCTGATCCTACTGAAATCTCTGCTAGCTTCCCAGGGAGACAACAGCCTAAGGTCTGGAGCCTGACCTAGACTATGCTCCAGTACCAGAGAAAGGTGGGTGATGTGGTTGGAGGACTTGGGGTGACTGCTTACCACGCTGCAGGGTCATACTCGGCCCAGACACGCACGTACTCATCCAGGTGGTGGGGACCCAGGATGGAGGAATCTCGGGTGAGGTACTCAAAGTTGTCCATGATGACGGCAACAAAAAGATTCAGCATCTGTGGGGACCCCAGGGGCCAAGATGGGGTCGGGGAGAGCAAGACACATCCAAACACATATACACAGAGGCCCAGAGGGAGAGAGGGAGGGAGATAGAAATGGGAAAAGGAAGTCAGAGAGAGAGATGGGGGGAGATAGAGGAAAGATACGTGCTCACAGACAGAGCCCAGAAACAGAGAGATGGAGAAATGGAGATGGGGGAGACAGTCAAAGACAGAGGCAGAGAAAGAGACCAAGATTGATACAGTTGGAGAGAGAGGTGGAGAGGTTATGTGACATAGGAGCCAACACCAAGGGGACCACCATGACCCCAAATCCTCCCACACTTGACCCCCAACAAGACCAAAATGCATACTCCATGGACCAGAACCTTATCATGTTTCCATCCCCAGCATAAAGTAATTACTCAGCAACTATCTGTTGGATGGATGGATGGATGCATCTTCCTGCCTTCATCTGCATCTTGTAGCAGCTTGTCACATGCTCTTCTAGCCTTTAGTACATGGGGAGCTGGCATCAGTCTTGCCTCCAGGCCTTTGTAAACGTTGCTCCCTCAGTGGACATCGTTTTTCTCCTTTTGAGTAATAACGTCTGGGGAGCCCTCCCCCGCTTTATACTTAAAGGCTGTTGTTGGATGTGGCGGCTTCATAGGTGGTGCTCACATAACCCAGGCTTGTGATTGGTTAGGGAGGGGCACGTGACCCAGAGTAGCGAATGGGAGACTTCCTTGGGACTTTTGCTGGCACTCTGGCAGCCATCTTCCCTCCACAGGGAAAAAGTCTGAGAATAAAGCCAGTGTGGAGGAAAACGGCAAAGAGGACAGGGTCTGCTATTGCCCGGACCCAGCCTTTCCTGGACTTTCCAGCGGTATAATTTAGTGAACTGTGTACTTCACTTACATCAGTTTCAGTTGAATTTCTGTTACTTGCAGCCAATTTTAAAGGTTTTTGTTTTTGTTTTTGTTTTGATGTGGACCATTTAAAAGTCTTTAGTGAATTTGTTACAATATTGCTTCTGTTTTACGTTTTGGATTTTTGGCTGCAAGGCATGAGGGATTGCAGTTCCCTGACCAGGGATTGAACCTGCATCCCCTGCATTACAGAGGTGAAGTCTTAACCACTGGACTACCAGGGAAGTCTCTATATGCAACCAATTTGATCAATATGTGGTCTAAGTCCTGCTCACCATCCCTGAATGGCCCTCAGGGGGAGAAATCTTCCTTCTCTCACTCTGTCTTCCCTATCAAACCGCATATCAGATTATATTGCTACCGTCTGCTGACTTGTCTGCTCAGCACCCCTGCAAACTGAGAGAAACATGTTCTCTCCTTATATCCCCAGTACCTAGCATAAGGCCTGGCGCATAGTAGGTATTAAGCAAATGTGCAGATGTAAACGTAGTAGGTGCTTACTAAATAAGCTGTATTTCTAGGTGTCCCTAACTTCAGTTCATCATTTCATGACACTGATTGAGCACCTACTGTATGCCAGTCCCTGTCCAGGTGTTGGGGATGCAGCAGTGAACAAAACAAAAACTCCTGCCTCTTAGGGGCTGATGGTCAAGGGTAGTAGATGTCTTCTAGGGTGCCTGCTCTTCCCAGATGGGCTATAGTATGAATGTGTCTCCATATGAACCCACAGCTACTAAGACAATGGTGGCTATCTGACCAGGAGCTAGGATGGCCCATTCAGACTCTCTTTTGGGAATTTGACACTGGGCAATGGTCCCTCTGGGCCCTGGAAGCTCAGTGGTAAAGAAATCGCCTGCCAATGCTGAGATGTGGGTTTGATTCCTGGGTCAGGAGGATCCTCTGGAGAAGGAAATGGCAATCCATTCCAGTATTCTTGTCTGGGAAATCCCATGGACAGAGGAGCCTGGTGGGCTACAGTCCATGGCATTGCAAAAGAGTTGGACATAACTTGGCAAGCAAACAACAACAGGGGACTGTCTAGGTCAATGGCTGTTGACACTGCACTCAGGGTGGGTGGGGGATGCTTTGAGACCTAGGCTGCAAGTATCTCAATGTGAGGCTGCTAGTCTGAAGAGAGTGGATGTGTTGGGCTTTTGCTGAGAGATACTGGTGCTTGGGCTGAGGCCTGAAAACAATAGCTCCCATACTCCTTGGGCAGCTTACATCCTGCCAGCAGGAGCCACGGGTGGGAGGGAGGCCAACCCGGGGAGGAGAGACTAGGAGGAGAGGAGACTCCTGCTTCCCACGTGGCTCTGTGTCGTGGACTGAACTGTGTCCCCACGAGATCCATTCAAATCCTAGCCCCCAGTTGCTGCGAATGTGACTTTATTTGGAAAAAATGGTCTCTGTACTCTCATCGTCAGTTTAAGATAAGCTCACACTGGATCAGGGTGGGCTAAATTCCATATGACTGCTGTCCTCGTAAGAGGGAAGTCTGGACACAGTCACGTGAAGACGCCTGTGTAAGGACACAGCCAGTGATGGGGGAGATGCTGCCTCAAGTCGAGGAGCACCTGTGGCCATCAGAAGCTGCAAGGGGCCAGGAAGGATCCTCTCCTAACTGCTCTGGGGGGATCACGGCCCTGCCAACACCACGGCCAGGCTTCTAGCCTCCAGAACTGTGGCAGGATAGACTTTTGTTGTTTTTAGCCATCAAGTTTGTGGTTCTTTGTGACAGCAGCCACAGAACACTGTCTTGTCCAGGGGCAGCATACAGCCAGGGTGCCAGGGCAGGGATGCCGGTGGTGGCTGAGCTGGCTGTCAACTCCCTCTTTTCCTTTTAATACCCCAGCCCTGGCCTTCCTGCTGCAGTTAATCCCTGGTGACTTCAGTGTTGTCTGTTTGCCCTTTCAACTCTGTGTAGCCAATCCCTATATTAAATCCCCTCTGCCTGAAATACCTAGATAGTTTCAATTTCTCTGACTGTGCTCAAACCATTCCAGGAAGAGTGGAAAACAAAAAAGATTTGCTGAGATGAGACCCCAGAGAGAGTGAGAGAATGACAGAACAAGATGGAGGTTCCTGATATATATATTTTCATTCCTGGTTCCTTTTTGCAATCTTACAGTGAGTTATATTCTCAGATCTGAGGAGATTCCTCCTTTTAACAAATTCATCTTTTACTAGTGAAAACCTTTCCATTTTTTTGCAAAGCCCCACAGCCTCCAGAGAATGTTCACGTGGCTGACTTTTTCCTGCCTCCTGATCATATAGAGGAAGGCACATAGCTTTCAGAGGGCAGGTGGGAGTCTCCTACAGCTCAGCTAGATGGGACCTGGGGCAAGCTCTGAGCTCCATTAGTTCTTCTCTCGGCATACACAGCAGGTCCAAAAAGGGGGAGATTCTGCTCTCTCCTTCAGGGGATACTTGATAATGTCTGGAGACATCTTTGGTTGTCACAGCTGGGAGAGTGGCGGGGCATGAGCTACCGTCACCTAGCGGACCAAGGCCAGGGATGCGAGCAGGCACAGGACAACTTTCATCAGAGAATGGTCCAGCCCCCAATGTCACGAGTGTCATGGATGAGAAACCCTGGTTAACCTAATCATGGACTGGTCCAGAGAAGTCTTGGAGGTAAAAAGTGTGTGACAGCCACATTCCAGAGAATTCACACCCCTGAGGTCTAAGAAGCCTTCCTACACATGTCCACGGACTCACCAGAAATGAGCAGAGGAAGATGAAGGAGACGAAGTAAAAATAGGCAAATTCATTGCCACATTCGTGAGTCAGGATGCCAGAGTTCTTATCACAGGGCTTCCCGCTGAGGCAGGAGAGCATGATGTTGTGCCAAGCCTCCCCAGTGGCACTCCTGAGGGGAGAGAGGGGGCATCAGTGACCTGGGTATGCAGCCCTGGACAACCAACACCTACTCCCAGGGAGGCAGGGCGCTAAGGTTAAATGCTTAAGCTCTGGAGCTGGACTGATGTGGGTTTGAGTCCCAGGTAAATCACTTTGAGCCTAGAGAGGGGGGGGAGTTCTCACGCTTGGCTGTGCATTAAAGCCCAAGGAGAAGGTTTTTTAGAAAATGCTGATGCCAATGCCCCCCACTCCCACAGACTTGGTATTAAAGTGACCTGGCTTGGAGACACAGGTATGTTTTAGAAACTTCCCTCTCTCTAGGTGACTGTCATTTCTCATTTCTTTCTCCCTAGGTTACTCGGCTCCAGGTGCATTGGGTCCCTTGTCCTCCAACATGACAGCTGTGCTCCTGCCTCAGGACTTTGCACGTACCATGCCCTCCACCTGAACTGCCCTTCTCCAGATACCCACATGGCTCCCTTCCTCAACTATTTTGTTCAAATATCATCTCCCTCAAGGGAGGCAAGACCTATTATCCCTCCGTTTCTTTCTTTTGGTTGTTATTAAATGAGAAAATACTTGTGACAAAATATACATAAATATTATAATCTTAAACATTTAAGTGTATAATTCAATGGTAATAAGCACATTTAGCTGAACGTGGAAGAACTGATGCTTTTGAACTGTGTGGCGTTGGAGAAGACTCTTGAGAGTCTGTGGTGTTGGAAAGACTCTTGAGAGTCCCTTGGACTGAAAGGAGATCAAACCAGTCCATCCTAAAGGAAATCAGTCCTGAATATTCATTGGAAGGATTGATGCTGAAGCTGAAGCTTCAATACTATGGCCACCTGATGTGAAGAACTGACTCAACTGGAAAAGACCCTGATGATGGGAAAGACTGAAGGCAGGAGGAGAAGGGGGCAACAGAGAATGAGATGGTTGGACGGCATCACCCACTCGATGGACAAGAGTTTGAGCAAGCTCTGGGAGCTGGGGATGGACAGGGAAGCCCGGCATGCTGAAGTCCATGGTGTTGCAAAGAGTCAGACAGGGCTGAGTGACTGAATGAACTGAAGCAGGTTTAGAATGCTGTGCAACAATTAGCACTATCCATCTCCAGAACCATTTTATCATCCCAAACTGAAAACTTGTATCCCATTAAACACTACACTGCTCCTCTTCCCCAGCCCCTGACAATATTGATATTGAATAGTTTTTTCCCTAAGAATTTGCCCATTTTGGGTACCTCATATAAGTGCAGTCATACATTACTTGTTCTTTCATGCCTCCATTTCTCTCTTAATCTTATAATATCCTCTTTCCCTCATAATATCCTTTATAATTCAGTTCAGTTCACTTGCTCAGTCATGTCTGACTCTTTGTGACCCCATGGACTGTAGCACACCAGGCCTCCCTGTACATCACCAACTCTCTCATGAGCTTGTTCAAACTCATGTCCATCGAGTTGGTGATGCCATCCAGCCATCTTATCCACTGTCTTCTCCTTCTCCTCCTGCCTTCTATAATTAGATTACTGATTGTCTGCCTCCCCTATGGAAATATAAGCATCCAGAGGGCAGAGAATGTTGTCTCTGCTTTGTTCTCAGTATTTACAGGAGTAAATACAACAAGTGCTCAATAAACCTCTGATGAATGAAGGAAGGAGCCCTAAGTGCAATCAGAATTAAAAATCAAGCCTCAGCGGTCTATTCAGAGTCTGTAAGACTGTTTCCTCATCTGTCACGTGCAGTTGCCAAGAATCCCTTGACAGGAGGCTCAGGAAGATTCTATGAGATAATCCCTAAAAAATGCCTTCATGCTTGCATCTCAGGGCTTTCAGCTTCTGCCCTGTTAGGGTCCTTGGGCCGCTCCACACCCACCCCAAACCTCACTGGAACAGAAGGTGGAGGGCACGCCTCCATCGGAAGAGAGAGACGAGGACATGCCCACCACCGGAAGAGAAGGATAAAAGCGTGCCCCTGCCTCACCGGAAGAGAAGCATGAGGGCCTGGAAGAAGGTCCGGAAGTTATTGTGCTCAGTGATTTGGAATTCATCTTCATCACTGTCCTCATCCTCCACGTCGATGCCAATGTTGCCAAACACCTGGGGAATTAGATAGTGATGACTAGGGGTGGTCATGGATGCCAGAAGCTTCAGAAAAACTCCACTTAACCTACAGTGATGCCTCTCTGAAACGGGCTCCCTTAACCCACCCCTACCTAAGCAGGGTGGCCCTCTTTGGGAGTATTCTCGGAACATTTGGGGGCTGGCACTCACCTGCATCCCAATGATGGCGTAGATGAAAAAAAGCATGGCAATCAGTAGACAGACATAGGGCAGGGCCTGGTGGGAAGGAAGGCAATGAAGAATAGTGCTGGGCGCCCCTTACCCATGCTGTTTCCCTCACTGGTCCCAGTGCTCAACCCCTGCAGGTTGGGTGGCCGCATGCTGCCAGTGGTGCCAGGGATGGTGGGCATCTTTGGTGGCTCTGGGAGATTCCCTTTGGAGCCCTCAAGACATACCAGGGGCAGGAAGTTAGAAAAGAGTCCTGCATATAACACATTCCCAGTAAGGTATATGATATTAATAAAGGCATTTCCACATGATTTCTAGATTCAACCAGAGCAGGCAGCGGGGTGAGGGTGGGGGAGAGATCCTGATTTTTCTTCTTAGCCTGGCAGGGGCAGGGGCAGGGGCTCACCTTGAAGGACTGCACAAAGGTCCAGAGAAGAATTCGGATGGTGTAACCCTGACGGAGGAGTTTGATGAGCCGGGCAGCTCGGAAGAGGCGGAGGAAGCTCAAGTTGATGAAGTTATTCTGGGGAGATGGAGAAAGAGGGGTGACCATTCACCCACCCCCAGGGGCTCAGAGCTGTCACCACTCACAGAGGCCCCTACATGAAGCCAACCAACAGGAAAAAGCAAGCCAGACCCCAAATAAGGAGGGAGAGGAGAGAAAGCACTATTAATGCAATGGTGCAGAGGAAAAAAACAAAAAAATGAAGTAGGGAATGGGGAGGAGAAAGGGTGAGAGGGAGGAAAAGGCATCAACTCAAAAGCATAAACCCTCCCTGCCAGCCCCACCCGCAAAGGGGAAAGGAAAGAAAAAGGAAGGAAGAGAAAGGAATAGGGGTGGGTGGGGCGGGGAAGAAATAACAAAAGAACAAGGAAAGAAAATATATCCGAATCATCCAATCAGGAAAAAAATCGAGATGGTTTTTGTTTCTCCCAACAACCAAATGCACTGAGACGATAGGACACAAGCGGGTCAAGTTGCCGAATCCATCACACGGGTACGATGCACAAACACCAGGGCGGGGTGGGGGCAGCCAGCACGCTCAGGCCTGGTGGACATGTGCGGTTCCGAGGGCATGTTATGCTCCGGGCCAGAAATGCATCTGTCGTGGGACTCACCGGGCACCCTGCCCTGCCGAGCTGCCCACCCGCTCCTGCCCGCCCTGACCTCACCCCACGGCCAAGAGGAGCAGCTGCTTGAGCCAATCGGAGAAGCGGAAGAGCATCTTTTCTTACCCCCTTGGCGAGCGGGAATGGGGAGGACGGGAGGGAGCTGGGGCTGTTCGGCTGCAGGGCGAGTCCTCGCTGCCCGCTGAGTCGGAGAAGATGCATTTGGGGCCCTTTCCCCCCTCTCAGGGATGGCTTCTCAGCTTCTGGGACTGGGCGGAGTAGCACGGGACCAGGCCTGCGGGAAGCAGGAAGTACGCAGCGCCCGTGGGTGGGTGAGCTCGCCGTCAGCCCAAGTCCACCGAGGGGCCGGTGCTGGGGGCCGGGAGGTGAGGCTGTCCCTGCCCCCAGGACCTCCCTGGGTGGACCCTTCCTCTGCTCAAAGGCCCCCTGTCTAGTCGCTGCCTCTAGTTCCTCCCTCCCGAGCCAGAACCCCGGGTCGGGTGGGGGGGGTTGGGGAGACAGGGCTGCTGGGTCTCGGCGACTAGATGGTTCCCACGTGACTATCCAGGGGCTTGCCTGCTGGGGCTTCAGGGGGCGCTGTTGGGGTACCAGAGACTGGAAGTCACGCATGGACCAAATCTGGCCAGGGAAACTATTTTGTTGGGCCCAAGGAGTTTTCTTTTAGAAATTAAAAATAGTTGCCCATTTAAGTCAGATTTTTGCCCCAAATCTGCCTTTTGGGCCACCCTGAGGCTGCATCTGCTGGTAGCAATTACTTGAGGCTCAGATGTGGCCGCCTGCCTTGAAGCAGGCCACGTGTCCTCCAGTTCGCCAAGGTTCCTCCATCCTAGAAATGGAATTGGTTTCCTGGCTTCTGGTATCTGCTTGGGGACCAGAGGCATTTGTGGTATGAAGCATTTCAGGCAGGGCCAGAAACCACTACTGATCAGTGGGTTGGAAGCAGAGGGGCCACCAGGGGACTTGGAGAAGCGCTAGATAAGACCATGTAGCAGTGTTAAAACTGGCCTAGCCCTCACCCCTCAAATGGCACAGGGGTGGTCATTCAGGTTGCCCCCACAGTCACAGCGACCCTTTTGGCCTCAAAAGTTTGGACAGTGAATTATATGGGCAATCTATCTAGTGCTTCTTGGGGGTTTCCCAGACACTGGATCTAGCTAACTCTGGCCTGGGAGATGAGAGGCAGGAATGGGAGGGGTGGTTCAAGGAATTTCTGAAGATGGCAAGAGGCCTCTGGGTTTGCCAGAAAAGTCTGGGATGCTCTCTGGAATGTATCAGTTGACCCTTAGGTAGACATTTAGGATGGACGAGGGGTGTGGGGCTCCTACCCTGACCACACTGGGCCCAACCACAGGAATGTCTTGAGTGCCTCAGATAAACCCTCCCAACCCAGCTTGACTGAGTGTCACCCTCCATGCCCTGTGGACCTGACTCCCAGCCCTGCTCGGCCACCCATTTGGGACCAGGGCCAATGGCCCAGGTGTCCCCAGTCCCCTCCCACCCACCCCCCAGAGTACGAGCCATCCCTTCATGGGGCGGGGCANCCAGGCCCTGGAAGCAGCCTCTGGGGGCTGGGGGCAGAGCAGGGGGTGGGAGCTGCCACCATGCAGGAGAAGCAAGGGGGCTTTGCCAGGAGACGCGTGCAGAGAGCATGCTGCCCTTCTTTGAGCCAGGGAGAGAGGAGATACATGGGGCGAGGGGTGGGGGTGGGTGGGTAGTGGGTAGAGGTGAAAGAGGTCTGGGTGACAGGGCAGGGGAAGTTTCTAGTCTGCCCTCATCCATCCTTCCATCTCCCCCTGGGCCTGCATAGAGTTCTTCAAGTACCTGCAGAACTTCTGACTTCTTCCTAGTTCCATCTTTCTGTCCACAGCTGTGAAGGAACAGTCCTCTCCTCCAACCCTGCCTAGTGCTTCCTGGTTCTAGGCTGAAGGAGAGGGACGCGGGCCCTGGAAGGCTTGCTGTGTGCAGGGGATGTGAGTGCTTACAAGGACGTGGGAACCACTGACCTCAGGGCTCCAGAGAAATCCTGCCACTTGAAGACCCCATCTCCAACCCAGATCTTGCCTCTGGACTCCAGATCCCATAACCACCTGCCTACCTGACTTCTTCCCACGTGCCCGTCAAGCCTACTGTGCCCACACTCATGCTCTTCCCATTACCTGACTCTCCTGGCATTCCCTAACTCTGTCTCATGGTTCAAGCCAGACTCAAACCCTCCAGCTGTCTCTGTCTACCCCCAGCCCAGGCCTGACCCAACTCCAGGTCGTGGAGAGGCCCCTGCTCAGATGGCCAGTCCTCCCACCATTCCCTCCCTCTTTTGCTGCCACCTCTCACTGGGATTCCTGGTGCTCACTTCCAGCCCAGCCCCCTGCCTTCCTACTGCCTGCTCTTCGGCTGCAGCGTCTGGTGTAACCACACTTCCTATCACACCTCCTCTGCTCCAGATCCTCCCAGACCCCCACAACAAGGCCCAGAGTCCTGTCCCCTTCTGACCTCTTCACTTTTTCTAGGTCAGCCTTTCTCCACTCTTTGCTCCTGCCACAGCCTTTCCCTTGAAGACCCTGTCCCCTGCATGCTCTGATCTGCCCCAGGACCTTTGCATGTGCTATTCTGGGCCTCCAATGCCCTTTTCTCCCCCTCTCCACCTTGTTGACACTACTTATACTTCAGTGTGCAACACAGTTAAATTTCAAGTGTGTTTCAGGGCTTATTTGACCAATGCCTACCCTCCTCCCCCACCACCCGACTGTAGGCGATGCAGTGGGGGAGGGGGCAGTGATGGTGTCTGCCTCTATCCCACTCCCCATCTGGGGCGCTGACTTGGGGTTCATTAAGTGTCTAGTGGGTGAGTGCTTATGTATGGCTAACTAGCAGGGGAGAGGAGATCCTGGTGCGAAGATGCCATTGAGGAACACCCTTCAGAGGGGCTCAGGGGAGGGTGGGGGAGGGGCAGAGGCAGGCGAGATTTCTCCTCTCTCTTTTTAAAATACTTAGTTTCATTTATTTGTTTGGTTGCACCAGGTCTTAGCTGCAGCCTGTGCGATCTTTCAGTTGTGGCATGTGGGATCTTAGTTCCCTGACTAGGGATTGAACCCAGGCCCCCTGCACTGGGGGCACGGAATCTTAGCCACTGGACTACCAGGGAAGTCCCAAGGTGGGATTTAACAGAGGGAGAAGTGTGCAGTTATGTAGGGAGCCGAATAAGTGAGGTAGGGAGAGATGGAGACGGTGTATCCGGGGTGGGGGTGCGGGTGTGTGCAGGGTGGATGGATATAACAGAAGGGAGGGACAGTGTGTGTGTGTGTGTGTGTGTGTGTGTGTGTTGGGTGGGGGAGGATCAAGACAGGAAGACTGCAAGAACAAAAAAGAGAAAGGGAAAGAGAGAGACAGAGACAGCAACAAAGGGAGACAGAAAGAGAGGAGGAGAGTCAGAGGCTGAACAGGAAAAAGCAGACAGTATGTGTGTGGGGGGCTGTGTCTGGGTGGGGAAGGGGGGCGGGAGCCCCTGTATCTCAGGGCTCCAGGAGAGGTCGTCAGCTGGCTGGCCCATCTGGAAGCAGCCAGACCTGAGTCCTGGCTTTTTTGTGTCCACCTCACCTGAGCCTCTTTGCCCACACACTGCAGGTGCCTCAGATCTCCTCCATCAGACTTGGAGACGCGCATCACTGGTCCTCAAGCCCAAAGAGCTCATGGGCTTGGAATGGGGTGAGGGACTGGTGGACATTTCCTGGGGCCCCGGGGCTCCATGGAGCTGAACTGGGACAGGAGTGCTGAGAGAGTGGCTGAGGGCTCTGAGTACAGGGCTGTGTGTAAGGAATGGGGTGGGAGACCCAGCCAGCCAGCCTGTCCTAGGGGAGGCGCTGCTTGGGGGCAAACCCATCCTTTTCTTTGCAGAAGACACAAACCAACCCCAGCAGAAAACCTCAACTCAGAAACCCAATAAAAACCAGAGGAAGAGAGACTGTGGGAATGAGGGGAGGAGGGGAGTCAGGAGGGTTTGGAGAGACCGACAGACAGACCCAGTGGGGATAGGAGGGTGCATCAGGCAATCCAAATTTAAAAAGCCCAGGGCGTGACATGCAATGCTGATGCGAGAAGATGCGTTCACAGTTAATGTAAGGCATTTAGACTTCAGAAAGAAGTAAGACCAACCGGATTCTAGATGCAGATGTTGAAGATGGAGGGGGAGCGGGCGGGCGGGGGCAGTTGGGGAGGCGTGTTCAGCGTTTTTTAGGTTGATTTGTAACCAGTGCCAAAAAACCAATGGGTTTCGGTTCCCGGGCGGGGAGTGGGGGTGGTGGTGGTGGGTTGGGAGATAGTCATTGGTGTATGAACACACAGACCACGTCATGGATGAACAAATGAATTTCATAGTGCATTTTGATTGGATGAGTTTTTCAGACGGCGTTGTGCCAATATACAGTTTAAAGAGCAGGCATGAAAAGAGACAAGACAAGAAACACAGTCATTATCCATCGCACGCAGGGCAAACCCGCCTCACCCCAGCCACTTGGGGGCGCAGCTGAGGCCCAATGGGCCTCACACCCTCTCCCCCTCCCCCAAAACCCTGGGGACTTGCCCTCCCAATGGTCTGGCTCCCCCTGCCTCAGCCTGGCTGAACTCTGCCTTCAGACCTACTGGGCTTACCTGGGAGGCAGAAAGGGGCTGCTGAGGGCTCTTTGCTCAGTAGGGTGACCACCCCGCCACCCCCATCCCCACCCTGCCTCCAGGTTGGGAGTTTATCCTCCTAAAAAAGGGTCCAAATGCCCACCCTCTATCTTTCCCACCAAGTGATTAGAATTCAGGGCTGGGGGACTGCCTAACAGACCTCAACCCCAAGTTCATTCACAGTAATAACAGCAAGAACAATAATAGTAACCACCATTCATGAACTAATTCCTGGCTGGTTCTGTGCCAAGCACTTTATGTCAAGCAAATTTGTTCAAAGTTGCCCTCTCCTGTCCTAGAGCGTCAGCCCACTGTGGGCAGGCATTCTGGTCTGTTCTGCTCTGTGCTCGGCGCCTCTACCAGTGCCTGGCACGTGGCAGGTGCCTAAGGTGCACTTCTATGAATGCAAGGGTGAATGTGGGGCTTGCAAGGGTCTGATGAGGTTGGTTCTCAAGGTCAGTCCTAAATTCAGGACGAGGAGAGGTAATACAAGTTACCCAAGGTCAAACAGCTTGTAGGGAGGGCTGTTTGACTACTGCAATAGTCCTGACATCTCTGAACTGGATCCCATGCCCCACCCTTCCTTCCCACATCTTGTAGTCGGGAGAACAAGCCACTGGGGTCCAATCCTACAGATCTCTTACTGGCAACTAGAGCTTCAATTAACTTCCTCTACCTGCCCTACTTGGGTGGTGGGTCACCTCTTCTAAGCTCTTGATCAAGAGAGATTTTGGTTCAAGGCTGTCTTGTCTTTGGGTGGGTGGCAAGATAATTTTGATTGTCAGGAGGAGCCCAGACCTCTTAAAAACCTAAGACAGACAGTGAGGTCTAAGCTCTGGCTCTCTACCAGGGAGAGGACAGTGGCCAGATGGAGGTACCCCAATGGGGATAACCCCCAGCTGGGCATGGCCCCTCTAGAGGAAAGCGTCAGGGCTGAGATGAGGGAAGGGGGAGCTCTGGGTTCACTGGAGCTGCAGGCAAAGAACTATGGCCAGAATACCACTTGGGTGGGGGTGTTGGCGGATGCGTCAGAGAATGGTCCCTCTTCGGTGGAGCTTCCCTGTTCTATGAGGCTCACAGGGCAGAAAAGGGGCCCAAATGATCCCTTTCTGCCAGGGGCTCAGTTAGGGACACCCCAGGGAACACCAGTGTGCCCTCAGGAGTCACCAGGCCTGGCTGCTGTGTCCCTCATTTTCCTGAAGATTGAGCATCTGCTTCCCCATGTGTGAAATGGGGCAACACCCTCTTCCTTGGGCCTTGCCCCACCCAGGTCTACTCTGTTCTTCTCTGCCTGTTCTGAGTGTCGCCCTGGCTTTCCAGCCTCCTGGCTCCTTTCTGGCTGGGTCTGGCCAGTGGAAGTGGCTGGCAGGAGACAGAGGGTGGGCGGAGAGAAGGGGAGGGTATTTCTGCTGATGCTCTGTGCCTGCTTTGGCCTGCCCTTGGCGGGTGCTCCATCCCTCTGTGTCCACAATTTCCACCAGGTAGCCCCTCTCTGACTTCAGCACCCGGGCAGGCAACAGCTCCCCATGGTGACTGGGCTCCTTCCCTTCTGCTCGGTGAGTGGTCTCCGCTTTCAGATCCCTTCAGTTGAACCCACTAAAGGGATTCTTTTATATGTTCAACCTCCCAACCTGAACCATGAGTTAATCCACATAAAACGCTTGGCACAGTGCCTGGCATGCAGTGAGTGCATGATTCTTGTCACCTATTATTTATTTTTGTTGTTAATATGACAAGGTTGATACCACCCCTGGCCCCTGGCTCTGACATTCTTTGCCCTTTTGATTCCTCTGCGAGGATCTCCTACCCTCCCTCCAGCCTCCCAAGGGCCCTCAAGCCTGGGCTCACTGGCAAACAGCCAAGGAAGGGGTCTGAGACAGGAGCTCTGGGACCCTGAATCTTCCAGACAAGGGGGAAAGACGATGTGGCCCACAGCCCACCACAATGACATCCAAAGACCCCCACATTGGGAACCTGCCAGGCCTGGGGATACAGGAAGACACATGTCCTGGGGACCCTTCTAAAGTCCCGGGAAAGGTGTCCCCCCATTAACCTGAGGGCTGTGGCTCCCTCCTGCCCATGAGCCAGAAGATGGTTAGTTCAAGCAGGATAGACTTGAAGCTGGTTCCCTTTGGACCCCCAACACTGTGTGCTGTTTGGAGGGCAGGGCTCAGCCTTGAGATCCTTTAAGTGTCTCCGTTTTCTCAATGAGCTTATCCACAGTATCTATTCATCCATCAGTAGCCAAGATGCAGGGAATTCACACTGCAGTGCTGGGGGCTTTGGACACCCCCATCTCCCCACACAGCCCCCCTGAGGGGCTGCCTTGATTCCGGGGCCCCCCACTTATCCCTCTTTGGTCAAGGTCAAGTGCTGGCTTGAGTGGCTGTCGGGACCCTCTGCTCCTCTGACCTCCTCCTCACCTCTCCCAGCCCAGCCAGGAACTGCCCGGAGAGAAGCTGGCGGGACACTTACCCCAAACTCGGTCACGAGGATGTCGGTGATGCTGCCCAGAACAGTCACAAAGTCGAAGATGTTCCAGGCATCGCGAAAATAATTCTAGAATGGGGACCCACAAGATAGAGATGCCAACGCAGGGCTCCAGGGCTGGCCCCCACGTCCAGCCCAGGGGGCCCATTAGCGGCACAGCTGCAGACCAGTCTGTGCCCTGAACAGTTACAGCCAATCAAATAGCAAAATGTATCTTGCTGCTCAGATACCATGTCCTCTGAGTGCCCCCTCCCTCCCTGAGACCCCCTCTGCCTCCCCATGGCTTGCTTGATCCCAGAGGGGGCCCTTCCGGGTGTTGTTTCAGCCTCACTGGTGGGTGGGGAACAGGGCTGCCCTCTGGGCTGTGCCTTGATTCTCCAACAGTCCCAAGGGTCCCCTGAGACCTCGGATGCATCATAATTGACGTTACTGGGATCCTTGCAAAGACTGTCAGAGGGAAGGTTTATCACCCATTTTACACAAGGCAACTGAGGCTCAAGAGAGCAAAGTTGCTCACCTCAGGCATCAGAGAGGTGAAGAGACAGGATTTGAAGCCAAATCTGGGCAAGTCCAGGGTCTATGGACAGGACTGCGCTGAATCAGGACTTTGCTTATGGCAAACTCGCCAAGACAATGGCCTCTGGGTTCCCATCCCAGCTATACTGTCATCTGGCTGTGTGGCTGCGGGTCAATGGCTTAACCTCTCTGTGCCTCCGTTTCCTGGTCACCTTGTGTATCTAGTTACACACAAGGCTGTGAGTCTAGTTATAGCCAGTGGGTTGTGAACAAGAGGCAGCAGGAGTCCCCTCTGGGCAAGCACAGTGCTCGCCAAAACTCTCTTCACCCTGGGCCTGGTGACCAGTGGTGTTCCAGATGGCAGCTGCTCTGTGAGCCTGGATCTCTGAGTGACTGAAGGCAAACAGCACCCCCTCCCCACTGCTGCTGGGTGTCCACAAACCCTTGGTTGACTGGAGCAACTGAAATGTGGGGGTTGTCTGTTACTGCAGCTTAATTTGATCTCTCACGACTGATACATCCCTGGGCTGGAGTTTGGTGCAACTGGGACACACAGGTATAGCATGCTGTTGTTAAAACACTGAAATATTTCACACAGTTTGAGCCCGCAGTGAGGAAGCACCTCTGCCTGGATCTAAGGGTGTGGCTCAAATAGCTCTTCTCTCAAGGTTCAGTGGGACCCACGCTAAACACAGGCTTTCCCAGCATTCTTACAAAAGCAGAGGGTGGGACAGAGCTGGGACCCCATTCTAAGCAGTCAGCTTCTCCCCTAAGCATCTCACACAGCAGCAGCCCCTCTGCCTCACAGAGACAGACCTGGGCTTTGGAGCGGTGCTTCTCAGGATCAAAGTGTTCTAGCATATATGAATCAAATGTCCTCGGAGTTGGACTGCTTTGGCCTCAAGGCCGTTTTATGGAACATAAGGGTATAACAACAATCTGATAACGCATGTGAGTCACTGAGTGTGGGGTCTGGTATACAGTAGGGCTTCCCAGGTGGTTCAGTGGTAAAAAACCTGCCTGCCAATGCAGGAGACTCAGGAGATGCTGGTTCGATCTCTGGGTTGGGAAGGTCTCCTGGAGGAGGAAATGGCAACCCATGCCAGTATTCTTGCCTGGAAAATCCCATGGACAGAGGAGCCTGGCGGGCTAGTCCATGGGGTTGCAGAGTCAGACATGACTGAGCATGCATGCATGCAGGTTCTCAGTAGCTGGGAACTCAGGTTCCACTGGCACTTTTGGGTATTTATATAGCTGCTGCTAGGGTCCTACCCAGATGTCCTCATATTTGACTGTGCAACCTTGTCATTCTGCCCAGGGGTGTTCTGTAGCAGCATACTTGGTGGGGTAATTAACAGCTTCTCTGGGAGCAGCTCTTCATTATGGCTTATGAGCCCTGGGGGATAAATACCCCAGCTCCCTCACCATGGGTGAGAGGACCAGAGTATGTGATCTCTGCTGCCTCTCAGAGGTCCTCCATGGAACTGCACTCCAGTTGCCCGCATTGCTAAGCTGCTCAACAAGCCAGCCTGGGCTGGCTGCCTTCCCTTCTCTATCTCAGTCCTTCTCTCCCCCTGAGGCTTCCTGGGGTCACCTTCCAGATAAATCCCTTGCATTCAGTTCTTGTCTCAGGCTCTACTTATGTGGGGCCACAAATACTACTTCCTAGGTGGCTGGCCACATGCTTCAAGCCCCCTGGACTAGAAAGTCCCCTTCTATCATTTAAATTCCACATGGGGAACTTGGGGCTTCACCTAAGACTGAAGGGGGAGGCTCAGTGCAGAACTGTGCAGGACTATCAGGGGTGGAGGAGATGAGGTTCCAGGCCCTGGCAGATTGCATCACTTCACCACCAGAACACTGACTGGGAAAAAAAAGTCAGAAGACACAGCTGCATTGGGCAGTTGGGTCCAAGCTCATGATCCCCTCAGCTCTGGCTGGGTGTGTGGTTCTCTCATTTTGCAGATGTAGACACAGGAGCAAAGCGGCCGAGTGTTTTGCTTTGGGTCACACTTCTAGAAAGGGGCTGACTGCTCAAGTATGGGTGCTCCGGGACTTCCCAGGTGGCTCAGTGATAAAGAACCACCTGCCAATGACCAGAATATGTGGTCAATGCAGGAGGTACAGGTTCAATCCTTGGGTCAGGAAGATCCCCTGGAGGAGGGCATGGAAATCTACTCCAGCATTCTTGCCTGGAGAAACCCATGGACAGAGGAGCCTGGCAGGCTACAGTCCATAGGATTGCAAAAGAGTTGGACATGACTGAAGCAACTTGACACTCAAAACATGCCAGGCTTCTCCCTCAGTCTCCAGACTCACATTATTTGCGTTTGAGGTTTGCAAGAGCTCTTCTGAGGGAGACACAGAGGATGGGCTTTTCTTGTGATGGAGGATAGAGGGGAGGTGACACAGCCTGAATACAATCAGACTTGAGGTCTGTCGTGTACCAAAGCTGACACTTTTTACCACCTCGGGAAGCTGAGGTGAGAACCCAGCCTCCGTCTGCTAACACCATAAGCTGCAGGTCATTCTTCTTAGGGAGGTGGGCTAAGCATATTCTCAAGTGCTTGACAGGCAGGCCTCCATATCCTCAGGTCTCACATCTGTGGATTCAACCAACCGCCAATCAAGTGGGTTGAGTCCTCAGATGCAGAACCTAGAGATATGGAGGGCTGACTTACCTGCAACCTCTTGGATGCAGTATGAGAACACGTGATTTGTATCAGTGGCACAGATCATATTGGTAACCCTGGGGGGTCTGCTGTCTACTTTTAAGACAGAAGGAAACTCTAAAGTCCAATTAGCTGCTGGTGAAAAATACAAGTGTAATTTTTCCACATCTCATTTCATGGGTCCCCGCACAGAAATCTGTCCCCTATCCACAGATCCCTTTGGGAGTCAACAGACCTCAGGTTAAGGCCACTTGCACTGTTAGTGGGTCATGAATTACATTATAAAAAGGAGGGGGCAGTACTTTCCTGGCAGGACAGTGGTTAAGACTCTGTGTTTCCACTGCAGGGGGTGGAGGTTCCATCCCTGGTTGGGGAACCAAGATCTCATATGCTGTGGGACTGGCAAATAAAAAAAGGGGGTGGGGTGCGAACATGGAATCAAGACAGTAGACAACCTCAGAGTATAGGGCATATTCTAACGGGAGATACGGATTCTGAGAAAATTTCATTTTGGTTGGCTGCACTTCTGTGCAGGCTTCCCAGGTGGCACTAGTGGTAAAGAACCCACCCAGTAACGCAGGAGACATAAGAGACATGGGTTCCATCCCTGAGTCCGGGAGATCCCCTGCAGGAGGGCATGGCTACCCACTCCAGTATCTGGCCTGGAGAATCCCACGGACAGAGGAGCCTGGCAGGCTACTGTCCAGGGGTCTCAAAGAGTTGGGCATGACTGAAGCGATTTAGGATGCATGCATGCATGGCTCCACTGTAAAGTGAATTTCTTACCACAGATTGTGGCTAGAACAGTTTGAATGCTATGGACTCGGCTTGTCTGGATCTCCGTTTCCTTATCTCCAAAATAATAATTACCTTCTCTCATCACATCATTTAATAATATGCACAGAGTTTGGTGTTACTTGGTCAGTATGAGAACACCTAAGTATGTGGGATCTGTGTGCACTGGAGGGATGCTTAAGTCACCACTGGGGATGGGGGCAGAGGGGCCAGGTGGGGAGACCACCACTAGCACCCAGTGCTCCTCTGGGCTTTCCCTTAACCCACAGCTCTAGTCCCATGGGACTTACCAGAATCCCAAAAGCCATGACTTTGAGCAGACATTCCAGTGAGAAGAGGGAGGTGAAGACGATGTTGAACACTCTCAGGGCATTTTCATAAGCAACAGAGGCCCCGTAGAACTAGATGAGAAAGGAGGAAGAGAGGTGGGGTCAGTGGGCATGGTATTGGGGAACGCAGGTAGGGGTGCAGGGGTGGCATCATGGCTGTCTTTTCCTCGGGCCAGGCAGGGCTGGGACACTTGGCTTCCCTCTTGATGTCCTGTGGAGCCAGCCTGAGCTGCAGCCCAGCTCAGCTCATCTTTTCACATCAAAGCAAAAATTCCTTTCTTGAGCCCTGTCTTAACAGCCAAGATCCCAAGACAGCCTGGCTGGATGGGGCTCCTTATGATGCAGGAGGGTGTCTACAGCATCCTCTTTGTAATTCCCAAAACTGTTATTTACTTATTTATGGCTACGCTGGGTCTCGGCTGCTGCTTGGACTTTCTCTAGTGGTGGTGAGTGGGTTTCTCACTGTGGTGGCTCCTAGGACCCTAGGGCACGTGGGCTCAGTGGCTGTGGCTTAAGGGCTTAGCCGCCCTGTGGCATATGGAATCTCTGGGGGCGCAGATGGTAAAGAATCTGCCTGTGATGCTGGAAAACTGGAGTTCGATCCCGGGATTGGGAAGCCCCCTGGAGAAGGGAAAGGCAACCCACTCCAGTATTCTTGCCTGGAGAATTCCATGGACAGAGGAGCCTGGAGGGCTACAGTCCATGGGGTCGCAAGAGTCAGACACGACCGAGAGACTTTCACTTTCACGTGGAATCCATAACCTTTACATCTATAACTACCAGGTCGCCTGTAAAGGCTCCCCTGGTGGCTCAGATGGTGAAGAAGAATCTTCCTGCAAAGCAGGAGACCTGGGTTTGATCCCTGGGTTGGGAGGATCCCCTGGAGTAGGAATTGGCAACCTGCTCCAGTATTCTTGCCTGGAGAATTTCATGGACTGAGGAGCCTGGCAGGCTACAGTCCGTGGGGCTGCAAAGACTTGGACACAACTGAGCGACGAACCCTTTCACTTCCTTTTCACTTTCACCAGGTTACAGGAAATCCGGAAGATGGTGGAAACCAGTGCACCCAGAGGTGAGACAGTTTTCATTTAATTCATCTGGTTTCCACAGAAACTTAATAGTGGGGGCGGGGATGGAATGGTTGCGGGGCTGGGGAGGGGCAGAAGACAGAAATTTAAAAGACAAAAAATTGGAGACCATGTGTAGCCACTTAGATCTTGGCTCAACAACTCACTGTAAAAGACATTTTGGGGACAACTCAATATGGATCTTCTGGTGTTAACACTAATCTTGTCAAGTATAAGAACATGTGGGAAAATGTTCTGATTTTTTAGAAATGCATACTGAAGAATTTAAGGGTGAAACAGCGTGCTATCATTTAAAATACTTAAAAAAAATAGATGAAATATCCAGAATAGGTACACCCATAGAAACAGAAAGCGGATGAGTGGTTGCCAGGGACTGGGGGAACAGGGCTGGGGGGTGACTGCTAATGGGCATGGGCTTCCTTTTGGAGTGATGGAAATGTTCTGGAAATTGGGGTGGTGGTTGCAAACATGATGACCCTAATAAATGCCACTGTACACTTAAAAATGGGTAATGGTGTTATGTGAATTTCAACTCAATTAAAAAAATGAGAAAAGAAATAGGTGAAGCAAACAGCAGAAGTTCTCTGTGGGTACCCCTGAGGATGGAGACTGGGTGTCTACGAGAGCCTGGATAACCAGGCTGTGGTCCAGCGACCTGCAGCATCAGCGTCACTGGGATACTGCTTAGAAATGCAGAGTCCCAGGCCCACCCGGACCTTCTGAAACAGAAGCTGCGTTTAACAAGATGCCCAGATGATCTGGGAGCAGGCTGAGACGGGCTGTGCAATTCTATCCTTCTCTCTTTTGTTTGTTTACAACTGTTCATGATCTTAGCGATGGAAAGAAAAAAGCACTTGCTTGTAGAGATGAGTTTTCAGGTGAACACAGACACTGCTTTTTTGCCTATTCAAAAAAATCAGTAGTTAGGACTTCCCTGGTGGTGCAGTGGATGGGAGTCCCCCTGCCAATGCAGGGGACATGGGTTCGATCCCTGGTCCGGGAAGATTCCACATGCCGAGAAGCCACTAAGCCCAATAGCTACAACTACTGAACCCACACACTAGAGTCTGCAAGCTGCTGCTGAAGCCCATACGCCTAGGGCCTGTGCTCCGCAACGAGAGAGGCCGCCGCAGTGAGAAGCCCGCGCACCGCCATGGAGAGTAGCCTCCACTTGCTGCCACTAGAGAAAGCCTGTGCACAGCAATGAAGGCCCAGCACAGTCAAAAATAGAAAACAGGAGTTAAAAAAAATCAACAGCTAAATTTACAGAGTGTTTTTAAGAATCTAGAAATGTGCTAATGTCTTCGCAGGAATTTTCTCATTCAACCCTAATCCCCACCAGGCGTATGGAAGGTGCTATTTTTTAAATAATTCTCATTTCATTAACAGGGAAACAAGGGGCTTTGGAGATGACCAGTGCATCTCATGCTATTGGTCACTAGCTCAAGGTTCAGTGGTGAATTAAATGGTAGAGCTGGGCTCAAATTCAGACCTCTGGTCTCCAAAGCACAGGGTCAAAGGTCCTGACTTTTCACTCTGAAGAGGCTCCTTGGCTCTAAGGGTTACAAGGTCCTTACCTGTCCTTTCCTCCTCATTTCATTCATCACACATTTATCAGGGGGCTCTTGTTCCCCTGGAGTCAGGGCCTCTCTGAACCCCTGGAATTTAGCAGTGATCAGGACTTGTCTCAGCCCCTTGGAGCTCACAGGTGGGTGGCAGATTGTCAGACAACCCAATACTGATATTGTGACATGTGCGGTAACAGATAGGATGGGACTTCCCTGGTAGTCCAGAGGCTAAGACTCCGAGCTCCCAGAGTAGTGGGTGCCAGGTTCAATCCCTGGTCAGGGAACTAGATCTCACATGCAAAATTAAGAGATACTGTGCTGCAACTGAAGATCCTGTATGCTGCGACTAAGATGTGGCACAGCCAAATAAATAAATATTAAAAAAAACAACCAAATAGGATGCTTGCTAAGACTTCATATGGTCCTGGGAGACCACAGAAGGCTTACCAGAGGAAGGACTCTGCAGAGGCAGCCGGAAGGGGCTGGCCAGATGGAGTGCTGGGAATCGTGTGACAGGCAGAGGCAACAGCAGGAACAAGGGCTTGGTGGTCTGTCTGGGAAACTTCTAGTGGGTTCCATCTTACTAGGGGAGGACTGGTGTGTGGGGCAGGGGAGCAGAGGGCGTGGCTGAGCCGCGCGGCGGGAGGAGGGCTCACCTTCATCATGAGCACGATGGTGTTGAGGGCAATCATGGCCATGATGGTGTACTCGAAAGGCGGGGACACCACAAACTGCCACATGCGGTACTGGAAACTCTGCTTGTTCTGCGGCATGTGGCGGGTCAGGGGTTTGGCGCTGATGGCGAAGTCGATGCAGGCCCTCTGTGGGAGAGAGCCCGGTGGCATGAGGCCGGAGGCAGGAGTGAGGTGGCTGGACATCGAGCAGCCCTCAACTCACCCAACACAGCTCTCCTGCACACTTCCCAGCTGTCTACCTCTCTTACCCTCTCCCGTTTCCCATAAACTCATTATGAATGCTTTCTTTTCCCCGACAGCTACGGCTCCTTGAGAAGTTACCATTGGCCAAAACTTATGCTGGTACTGGTAGAATCCCCTCTGCAAACATGATCAGTGGGTACTATCGGTAGCCCCACTTTGCAGATGAGGAAAATAAAGGCTCAGAGAGGTTAAGCCACTTGCCTAGGGTGGCACAGCTACCAACTGGGCGAATCTCAAATTTCAACCAGAGCCTGAATGGTTAAAAGCCTAACCATTCTTTTTTTCTTAAAAAATTGTTATTGAAGTATAATTGATTTACAACAATGTATTGATTTCTGCTGCACAGCAAAGTGACTCAGTTATACATATATATATATATTCTTTGCATGGGCTTCCACGGGGGCTCAGTCAGTAAAGAATCTGCCTGCAATTCAGGAGGCCCTGGTTCGATCCCTGAGCCAGGAAGATCCCCTGGAGAAGGCAATGGCAACATACTTCAGTATCCTTGCCTGAGAAATCCCATGGACAGAAAAGCCTGGCCGGCAACAGTCTCTGGGGTCACAAGAGTTAGACACGATTTAGCCACAAAACCACCGCCAACATTCTTTTCATGTTCTTTTCCATTATGGTTTATCACAGGATGTTGAATATCATTTCCTGTGCTATACAACAGGCCTTTGTTTTTTTTATCCATTCTATATAGTTTGCTTCTGCTAATTCCAGACTCTCAGTCCTTCCCTCCGCTCCCCCACCCCCGACACGTGACAAGTCTGCTCTCTCTGTCTGTGAATCTGTTTCTGTCTTGTAGATAGGTTCACTGGTGTTGTGGTTTAGATTTCACTTACAAGTGATATCATATTTGTCTTTCTCTTTCTTATTTTACTTGGTAGGATAATCTCTAGGTCCATCCGTGTGGTGAAGACTAACCACTCCTTCTTACCAAATGTTTAGCTTCTCTTTCTCTTTGAGGGAGGCAGACAGGGAAGAATAATGATTATTTAGTCTTAAGGGCCAAAGGAGCAGAGGAAGAATGCATTCTAGGTCCTCTTCCTAGCTTGGATGATTCTAGAAGGGCAAACAGTCATGCTTATACTCTCTGGTGGACTGGATTTTCTTTCATTAATGTTCTCCATCCCTCTCTGGGAGGGACTGTACCTCTTTGCCCCCACTGAAATCAGATAAGGACATGAGACTAGCTCTGGCTAATGAAATGTGAGATGTGACACCTGTTTTGCTGTTCTCTTTTTTTAATCTGAAGTTTCTCAGAGGGGAACCAGAACAAAGACAACAGGGAGCCTGGATATGCAGTCCAATAACGTGTGTGCATATCTGGTGCTGAGATTCTAGGGATGCTTGTTACTGCATCATAGCCTAGTCCAAACTGACTGATACACACATAACCCCTCTTTCCTCTGGGAACCCCAAGAAGAGCTACCCTTCATGCAGAGTGGCTTCTGCTTGGAGAATGCTGCTGTGCCCTCCCCAGATGCCCCCAGAAGCTGGTTCCTCTGTGTGTGTGTGTGAGTGAGTGGTGGGATGTCAGTTTTTAAGTGGGGATGCAACTGGAAAGTGGTACCTCATTTTTCTCCAGGCTGTACTCCTCCATCATCTTGTCCCCCTGCTCCTGGAAGGTGATGATGATCAAGGCCACAAAGATGTTGACAAAGAAGAAGGGGAACACCACAAAGTAGACGACGTAGAAGATGGACATCTCCATGCGGTACCCGGGGCTGGGGCCCTGGTTCTCAAAGGTGGCGTCCACGGAGTGCTTGAGGACCCTGTGAGGACCAGGGTGGGGAGCGGGACAAAGTGAGGCAGGGGGACAGGGATGCAGGACAGTATCAAGAGGGGACAGAAAAGAAAGGAAGAGTAGTCACTGTTTCTGACAGCGGTCCCAGTGGTTGCTTTATGAAGCCATAATCTTCCCAACACTCTCTGTCTTTGGGGAGGGTTGACAACAACGTCAGAATTGTTGTCATACTGCCCTGTATTGAGGGCTTATTATGTGCTGGAAAAGATATTCAACATTTTATTTATTTTTCCAGTAACCCTCTCAGGGAGGTTATTACAAGCTCCATTTTGCACACAAGGAAACTGAGGTTCAGCAATTGAAAGTGACTTGCTGTAGATCACCCATTGAGATGGGGTCAGGTCGGGATTTGAAAACAGGTTTGTAGTCATGTATGGGAATGGTAGGGGGTCATGGAGGCAGGGGTGTATGTGTGTGTGTGTGTAAGCACAGGTGGTGGTGGGAACTGAGGAGGTGCAATGAGAATGCACACGGGAATGAGTGTACATGGCTGCTCCGTACAGTTGCACAGGACATGCACTGCTCAAGGGCTCTGCATCTAAGTGGCACTGTTCAGATTTGCATGTGTTAATGATGATAATTTTTTGGCAGGGAGCCCTAAAGTGCCTTTTTTCAGCGAGATCGTTAAGTAACTTACTGCAATGCTTTTCTGACAGATGGAAGAGATGTCTGCTGAGGAAGGGGCATCTAAAAATTCGCTCAAAGGTGTCTAATGGGCAAGCACCGGTCTCACATGTGTGGGTACTGTGTGTGGGTGAGTAGAGAGGCACGTGTTGGTTAGGGTGTTTGGTGAGCGAGGGAAGCAGGTGAGGATGCTTAAGACACAAGCTGGAATCTTACCAAACCTTCTACCTGCATTCAGCAGAGACCTCTGGGAGGAGGACCGGGACTAGGGTGAGGAGACTGAGGCACTTGCTGAGACACAAATTCAGGGAATGTCAGACCCCTCAGTAATTGAGATAAATAGCATTTTACCCCAATGTCTAGTATTTTCTGCAATTTTTAAAAAAGATTTTTTTTTTTGGTTTGATGTGGAGCATTTTTAAAGCCTTTATTCAATTTGTTACAATATTGCTTATGTTTTATGTTCTTTAAGTTTCTGGCCTTGAGATATGTGAGATTTTAGCTTCCCAAGCAGAGATTGAACCCGCACCCCTTGCATTGAAAGGCAAAGTCTTAACAACTGGACCAGTAGGGAAGTCTGAACTGCCAGGGAAGTCCCATTCCTGCAATATTTTAGAAAGTCAAAAGAAATGCCCCAAAGCCCATGATGAACAAAATATCAAGCATTTAAATTCTGGGGATTTCCCTGGTAGTCCAGTGGTTAAGATTCCACACTTCCAATTCAGGGGGTGTGGGTTTGATCCCTGATTGGGGAACTAAGATCCCACATGCTGTGTGCAGCATGGTCAAAAAAAAAAAAAAAAAAAAAAAAACAACCTAAAAAAAATTACATTTGGGGCTTCAATTTTAATTTTGGCATGAGTTAGTCTTACCCATATCACCCTAGCCCTAACCCTGTCTGGGATGGATTGGTCCTGACTTGGAGAATGTCACGTCCACAGCCCCATCTTGGAGATTTAAGGGGATGTGACCACCTGTGTACCTATGTGCAGCCTTTCTGCAAACCAGAAACAGTGCTTGTTCTGAAAGCATGAAGGCCCATACACTCAAGGGTTAGGCGAGCCGAGAGATGGCTGGATCTCCACCCTCCGAAACCCAACCACATGTGGGGGCTGCCGCTCTAGTGCATTTTGTATCTTGCATTGTCCCCACTTCTGGAAGCCAGGAATGAACCTCTCCTTCCCCAAGACCTCTCTCAGACCCTTCTCTCTCCTGCCCCCAGGGCCCCCGCCCCTCCGAGCTCCTCCTGTGGTGCGCTCTGCCTGGTCCACTTACTGTGGCCAGCCTTCTCCCGTGGACACGGTGAAGAGGGTCAGCAGCGCCCACAGCACGTTGTCATAATGGAACTCATACTTCTTCCACTCTCGATCCCTCGCCTTCACCTCATTCTTCTCATAGAGGAGGTACTTGCCGCTGCCACGGAAAATGGGGACCGTTGGTAAGTGGAGGGGTTTCTCCAGTGGCTCAGTGGTAAAGAATCTGCCTACCAATGCAGGAGACCTCAGTTCCTCCCCTGGGTCGGGAAGATCCCCTGGAGGAGGGCAAGGCAACCCACTCCAGTATTCTTGCCTGGGAAATCCCATGGACAGAGGACCCTGGCGGGCTACAGTCCATGGGGTTCCAAAAGAGTCGGAGATGACTTAGTGACTGGACAACAACAAGTAAACAGAGGGAAACCCATCTTTGGCTCCAGAGGGAGAGAGGAGGAGGAGAAGGAGGAGGTTGAGGAGGAGGAGGAGGAAGAGGAAGTGGAGGAGAAGGAGGGGACGACCAGCCCACACTGCCTGCCACAGCCTGCAAAGCAGCAACACCCCGTGTCTCCCTGGAGTGTGTGTGCACCCGCTGGGAGACAAATCCGTGAGTGCCACAGCCTGAGTCCAGCGGGAGAGGACTCAGATACTCACATCCTTTTCTAACTTGAACACTTCTACTCCCAATGGTGGGAGCGTCAGGCTCGCGGGGTGGTTAAGAGCAAGGAAGGAGAAAGGCACATTTTGGGGTTCATCAGACCAAGGTAGGCAGCTGCTGCTCCTTCTCAGGGTAGGATACAAAGGTCAGCCCCAGACTCTTAGCCTAATGCCTGGGATCTTTCCAATTTCGGCCAACAAAATAACAACTGGGAGTCCTTTGCCACACAGTAAGATGGGCATCCCTGGTGGCTCCACGGCAGAGAATCTGCCTGCAAAGCAGGAACTGAAGGAGATGTGGGTTCAGTCCCTGGGTCAGGAAGGTAGGTCCCTTGGAGGAAGCCATGGCAACCCACTCCTGTATTTTTGCCTGGGGAATCCCATGGACAGAGGAGCCCGCTGGGCTATAGTTCATAGTGGCACAAAGAGTTGGACATGACCCTGCATGCGTGCGTGAGGACCCTTTAAACTGATGACAGAAGCAACACTGACTTAGCATTTGGTTAGTGAGAGGCTCAGCACTTTCCTGGATTGAGTCTAGAACGTCCCATCAGGAAGATGACCCAGAGATGGGGGGGTTTCAGGTCCACAACCTCTGAGCTACAATCCCCAAATCCAGAAAGCTCCGAAAACCTAACATTTTTTCCCTAATGGCAGTTGGCAAATTCCAGCCTGCAGATCAAATCTAGACTTGTCTCTGGCTTGCCTGTAAGCTAAGCAGTGGTTGTTTACATTTTTAAATGTTTTTTAGTCGCTAAGTTGCTAAAATGTTGTTTTTAGTTGCTGACTCTTTTGTGACCCCATGGACTGTAGCCCGCCAGGCTCCTCTATCCACGGGATTCTCTGGGCAAGAATACTGGAGTGGGGTAGTCATTCCCTTCTCCAGGGGATCTTCCTGACTCAGGGATCGAACCTGCGTGTCCTACACTGCAGGTGGATTCTTTATCTGAGCCACCAAGGAAGCCCTGAATGGTTGAGACCAAATCAAAAGAATTCATTCATGAGATAAAAATGAAAAGAAATTCAGTTTCCAGAAAGAAAGTTGGATTGGCACACAGCCATTCTGATTCCTTTACTTATTGTCTGCAGCTGCTTTTGAGTTTCATTAGTTGTCACAGAAAGTGTATGCAAAGTCAAAGATAGCTACTATCTGGCCCTTGACAAAATCTGCCCATTTCTGATCTAATGCACCTGACCCAACTGGACGTGAGGCTTTGTACTTGTTATTTATCCCATTTGGTGCAAACAGTTGCATGTTTCTCAGGAGAAGTTTTGCATTTGATCACAAGGCTTTTAATCAACTGAAGGTGTGAGGTGCTATGTGGGACATGAGCCTAGCAATTTTTCTAAAAATCTCAACATATTCTGAATTTATCCACCTGTAAAGGTTTCCTACAAGGAACTAGATGGGTATTGCTATCCCCTACTTGACAAAAGTGGCAACTCATGAGTTGAGCAACCAGCTTACAGCTCACGCTGAAGCTATGGGGCAGGGACTCATATTCTACAACTGATGTTCTACTTGCAGATCCAAGCTGGTTGAAACCAGTCTGCCCTCAATACCCAAGCCCTCGGTTTCCAGGCCCAAGATGAAATAGAACGGGACCCTACGGTCCTCCGCCTCCTACCATATCTTCAGCCTGCCTTTTGTCTGTGGAAAAATTTCAGCCACAGAATAAGTTTAATCAGAGGAGTGAGAAAGTGCAGAGCAAAGGAAAACAGTCAAAGAAGGCTACATTAATAATAGTTTGGTCATTAAGCAGAATCAAGGGCCTTTAGCTCCTTCTCAAGGGCTATAGGTAATATCCTGAGCCATATCCTGTGAGCTGTCTTATAGATACTGAAATCCCCCGCAGGTGGAAGACGTTAACTACACGATAACCAGGCTGTAGCCATGACATCAGCTGCCACGTGGTTCTGAGAATGGGCCTCAGGGAAATGCGAACAAACTGACCCTGGAACTGAAGGTTAACTGTACTTAAAACAAGTAAGATGATGCTGACCAATTAAGTAGCCAGTCTGAAGATGACCGTCACAGCTGGCTGTCCTGTTTCTGCACGTAGCTCCCTCCTTCCATCTGGAAAAGTTCTTACCCACTGATTGTCAGCAGAGAAGGGGTAGTTGGCCTTTGGACAGGACTCACCCCGCCACCCCCCCCGTTGCTGGCATCCAAAATAAAGCAAACTTTCCTAAACCAACTTTGCATTTTTGTTGGCTTTTGAGAAGCCAGCAGCCAGATCCCCGCTTGTGGTTAGAGAGAGACCGGTGCCTCGAATCGCCTCCCATCCACCAGCCCCCGTGGGGACGCCTAGAAGAGTCAAGACTCACCGGCAATCTTTCTCAAACTCCTTGGACTCATCTGTGCAGTGGAAAAACTTGCCCTTGAAGAGCTGCACGGCCACCACGGCGAAGATGAACATGAACAGCATGTAGACGATGAGGATGTTGAAAACATTCTTGAGAGAGTTCACCACGCAGTCAAACACGGCCTGGTGGGTTGGGCGGGAGAGTCGGCTTGAGGAGGCTGGGAGCTGGCCCAGCCTCCACCTCCAGCAGCTCATAATATCAAAGTACACGATTCCCATTTTACAGAGAAGGACACGAGCCTCGGCCACGCAGTTCTGAGAAGTAAGTGTGGGGGCTGCATCTAGTTCTGAGTTTTTATGCATCCCAGCCTCCCAATTCTAACCCCTGGGGAATGGGGGCCACTTCTCCGCGCTTCTCCAAGGTAAGCTCATGGCTCTTCAGGGCAAGAGCAGAGGCCGCCGGTGGAGAGGTCATTTCCTGTTCATTCTGTGTGTCCCTGCCTCAGGGTCACTCTTCTTTCCCAGCTTCTGGAGTTGTGCTATCGCCTCCTGTTTTTGCCCACTGATCACTACGGGGCACTCTGGATTTGCGAGTTGACTTCACGCGCCCTGGAAATTCTGCCTTGAGTAAGATGAAATCTTTCCATCATCCTGCCAACCCCTACCCTCCAACCCCCGCGCCATTCTGCTATGAATCACAGTGGGTCCTAACTACAAGTAAGCACCAAGGGTCATCGAACCTACTTGAATCGCCTGTTAGCTTTACTGGCTTTCCCCGGGGGACAGAGTGCATAGCTTTCATGGGGGTTTCAAAGGGGGCTGTGACCCAGAAAATCGGGAAGAGCCACTGAACTGACTACTGCTGGATTCCACGGATTTCAATGCAAGCTGGTTCTCAAGTCTGGAAGGTAGCCACATTTCCTCTTTGAATAATTCATCAACAAAAAGGGGGCGTCGAATCATTTATTTCCCAAACTATGGGGGAGGAGCCCACCACCAGTGATTTCAGACAATACTTTTAGGTCCTTACAGGAGCCAAAAACCAAGTAACACGGATCGCACGGTAGCAAAGTTATTCTAATTCTTTCCATCCTTTTGAGTGAAGGAGAAAGTCTTCCTTAGCTGTTGCTGTGTTAATAACATTTATATTTTTCATGCTTAGGTGTTTTTTTTTTTTTTGGTTTGTTTTCTTTTGTTTTCGGCCCACCAAAACAGGACACGCAGGATCTTAGTTCTCCAACCAGAGATGGAACCTTGTGTCCCCTCTGTTGGGAGTGTGGAGTCGTTACCACTGGACCACTGGGGAAATCCCTATACTTTCCATTTTGTAAGCGAGAAAGAACAAGCATCCATACTCAAAATCTTTGTCAGGCAACTCTTCTGGGCTAGATTTTGAGAATAGTCATCTCATTTTTAAAAACAGATATTTAATTTTACCTTCTATGAACAGTGGATTCTGGTTTTTCCAACTTGAGAAGCTTGACAAGCATGTCCTTTTAAAATAAATCCACTTAAGTAGAAAAAAAAATACAGCGACTTGACTTAAACATTCAGAAAGATAATACAGGTGCAACATAAATTGAAACGGGGTGTTTGAATGACTAAGCTTCATATCCTTTCTTCTTTCCTTTTTTAAAATTTGAAATGACAAGAGTTTGGGAAATGCTGCTTCGTGCTGTTTTGGAACAGGAGATATTGGAGCCTAGAATAGGCAGGTGAAAAGTTTAAGGTTATGTGGGACCAGAAACCTAGTTTCCTGCTTCCCAGATTCGGGTTATGCCCTGTTTTATCCACATGATGCTTTCATGGGAATTAGGAAAAGGGACCTCAACTTTGCATGAGACATTTCACCTAATGGAAAATTACCATAATATACAGATTTTGTTCCATTAACTCACTTTACTGCCATCTACTGGAAAGTTGTAGTAATAAGTAAATCCAACATAAAAAGTAGCAGCATCCCTTTCAACGCGGTGTCCTTGAGCAGTGTGCAAACCACTCAACTGTACATGGCAACCCTGGTAGATCTCCCATATACCCCGATCTCACCTTGAGCTTTGGCAACCGCTTGATGGTTTTAAGAGGTCGTAGCACCCGGAGGACTCGGAGGGATTTAATCGTGTTGATGTCCTTTCCTTTGCTATTGCCACTGTGGAGGGATGTTAGGATGGGGACAAGGGAAGAGAGGGAGCCAAGGTCAGGCTGGGTGGTGGGTGGCCTGCAGCCGCACGTGAGCCCAGCCTCCCAGGCTTAGGAATCTGGGGTAAACCTGGCATAGCCTTGCCTTGCTGAAGAGCAGTCAGTTCCCCTGCTACATCTGGGCTCAACGGTTAGTAAGCAGATGGCCTTCTGTGGTTCTTGGGGTTGTTGGGGGCCCTCCACTGCTGGACTGGGCCTGAGCAACTGCATGGGGGGGCCCTCAGATCCAGCATGAAGGAGTTAGCCCCTACCCTAAGCTTGTGTGCTCTCCTCGGAGCTGGTCTTAGGGAGCTTTTAGAAAATGGGATGCCCTTCCTCCCACATTTCCAACAGGATCCATAAAGTTCTTAAAGTGGCATTTAAACAAGAACTCTCCTCCCCCACCCCTTACCCCAATATTCCCTGAACCCATGGAGCAAAAAGAATTAGAACATCAGATGCTGATGTTGAATCACTGCCTCATTCTTTCTCTTAGCTCATCTTTGTCAGATTGCTGCATAAAAGTCCAGCCCAGGGTCTACTGGGGATGAGTCCTAGCATTGTAGATGCCATGACACCCTTAGCCAACCATAATTCACCCCCCACCCCACCCCGCAATGAGGAGGGCACTGCGTGTGGCCATCAAAGGCTTGTGAGGAATGGAACTCACCACCCACCCAGCTGCCCAAGCCGGAAACCCAATAGTCATGTTCATCCTCATCCCCAACAGGTCACCCTCCTACACCTGGCCACCGTCCTAGGTCAGACCCCCATGATCCACCTCCCAACTCCCCCCCACTATGTCCCTCTCTTCTTCCACCTTTTCTGCACACAGTGACCAAAACTATCATGCCACTCTCCTGCTCCAAACGCCTCTGGAGCATCTGAATTCCTAGCAGTGCCATCTCTTAACTTGGCATTCAAGGCTCTTCAAAATCTAGTCCAACTTACCTTTCCCTTTGCATCCCCATTGATCATGACACACCCCAAACCCCAGCCACATTCTCTGGCTTCTGTTCCTGCAGCTAGAACTGCCCTTCCTCCACTGCTCCATTCACAGAACTATGCAGCCCTCAAAGCCCAGCGTAAATGCCCCTTCATGGGACAGTCTCTGCTGACTGCCTCTGGGTTCTGCCAAACCCCAGTGCTTATTCAGAATCGCTTTTGTTTCTGTCATTGGCTCTGGCTTTAGACAGTGTGTGTGCGTGTTTGTGTGTGTGTGTGTGTGTGTGTGTGTGTATGCCCAGTTACTCAGTCGTGTTCAACTCTTTGTGACCCCATGGACTGTAGCCCACTGGGCTCCTCTGTCCATGGGATTTTCCAGACAAGACTACTGGAGAGGGATTGCCATTTCTTTCTCCAGGGGAATCTTCCCAACCCAGGGATGGAATCTGCGTCTCCCGCATTAGCAGGCAGATTTTTTCCCACTGAGCCACCTGGGAAGCCCTGGCTTTAGCCAGAAAATTCCTCCAAGGCAGAACTGTGGTTTATCCTTCTACGTGTTCATTTTCCCTTTAATCTTGGTTCTTGTCTCTGCCCCCAGCACATGCCTGGTGTGTAGTCTCAGGATACATGTGAATGGGTCCAGATTGGAGTTCTTTGGGGACCAGTGAGCAAACACCTGCCTACAGTCCCCTTTTGGGTCATGAATAGAGCTGCCTCAGAGACATCCTCCACGCTGTGCCTGTCTATCCAGGTGCAAACTCATTTTTAATGACTTTTTTTTAAGGGTTCCTTTCTCTCACTTTTCAGAGAAGAAGAGAATTGGACTTTAACCTGTCAGGCACAGCCATGCTCCAGGAGTCAGCAGTCTGAGCACGGTTTTTTTCTTTATCTAAACCGAAGTCATCTTTATGATCTTAAAGCTGTGTCCCCAAAGTACGAGACACATCAGGAGAGTCGCTGAGATGCTTTTAGGCAGAACACAGACACAAGTAACAGGATCGCACAGGGAAACAGCTATGTTTTCTTCAAGTTATCTTCCAGGCTTTCTGCTTTGGTCAGAGAGGAAATCTCTGGTAAGTGTTCATATGTGTCTAATGCCTCCCTGGTGGTGGTGGTGTAGTTGCGAAGACATGTCTGACTCGTTGCAACCCCATGGACTGCAGCCAGCCAGGCTTCTCTGTCCATGGGATTTTCCAGGCAAGAGTACTGCAGTGGGTTGCCATTTCCTACTCCAGGAGACCTTCCTGGCTCAGGGATCAACCCTGAGTCTCCTGCATTGGCACACGGATTCTTTATCTCTGAGCCACCAGGGATTCCCTTAGTGTCTTCTTAGCACTCCCTAATCTCCCTTTTAACAAAACCTAGCTTGAATGCAACAGCTTGCAATGCAACTGTTTCACTTCTGTTGAATTCACTTTTGCAGTTGCCATTCTATCTGAGGTCAACGATACTGGTCGTATGGGGATGACATAAGGTCTTCCAGCAAACTGCAATGAAGCTCAGACTCTATGTTGGTGGGGAACAACTCAAGCAAGTGGACATCTAGGTTGTATGCAGAACTGGCTAACATTTTTTTTTCTTTTCTTAAAATTTGTTTCTAATTGGAGGATAACTGCTTTACAATGTTGTGTTGGTTTCTGCCGTACATCAGCATTGAATTTGGCTAAAATCTTGATGCACCAAACTGCTGACATTTGGGAACACGCCTCCTGGGGCACATCTACTCATCTAAAAAGAGACTCTGTGGCCATTGTGGGGATGTCTCTCTCCCAGGAGGCACATCTCCCTTGGGAGAGGCTGAAATAATCCTGTTTGTTGAGACACCAAGGAGAGTGTTCCTGGCAGTTTGGTTCCTGAGCCTGCAGGAAAGGCTTGATCAAGGTATTCTCACAGAAAACAACCAGATTTTCGAATCACTTTGTTGAGACTGTAGATGTTCCTGGAGGAGGGGAGTTATTCCTCTGAAAGCGCAAGCCCTCATTGTTTGGAATGCCCACACTTCTCCCTGCTGGGAAGTGAGACATTCATTCCCCTGATAACCACCCATCCAGCTTGTCTGCCCTACTGAAGTCAGATCATGGGGAGAGTGCCCTCCGTGCCCATTACATTCTCTGCCAAGAACTGGGCTAAACGGTGGGTCATGGTGACAGGCAGTGGCCAAGACCCTTCCAGGCTCAGGCTCCCTGGGGAGCAGGCTGAGGGGCTCTGGTCACGGCAAGCGACGGGACGGTGGCAATGACACGAAGCTACGGAAACAGGCCCAGAACCAGGACGGCTGCGTCAGGGCATAGAGAACAAGACAGAACAGGAGAGAGAGAGAGAGAGGCACTTTACCGTGTACTGCTCCTGGTGAGGTGGCGTCGGAGGGAGAGACAGGTGGTAAGCGGCCTCAGAAGAGAACACAGAACGCGCACATACACGCACGCGCACCCGAGCGCGCCCTTGCCCGGCCCGGGCACCAGGAGGGGCCGCCTCAGGCCCGCGGCTCCGGATGGTGTCCATCCTTCCATCTGGGAGACCTCCGTTCCGACCCCTGCCCTTGGCAGGCTCCCGGCACTGCCAAACAGCACCAAGGAAGCCAAATTTTCAAGTCGCAGGACAGCCAGAAAGTTATCAACTACCGAAGGCAAATTTGCCACTGAAGGTCACTGCCAAGAGCTGGAGAAAAAAACCCTTTTCTCCAGGGTTTCTGGGAACGGAAGACTTGAGAATATCTTTTTTCCCCCGCCCCGGCCACTCTGCGCTGCATGTGGGATCTTAGTTCCCCAATCAGAGACCGAACCAGCAACTCTAGTTGCATTGGAAGCCTGGAGTCTTAACCATTGGACCGCCAAGGAAGTCCTTTAACATGTCTTGAAGGGGATGAGCTTTGGAGTTGGGGAGACCTGGGTTTGAATCCCAGCACTGCCTTTAATTTATTGTGTGTTTGTTTTTGAACTAATTTTCCAATAGATTTCAGCTGGGATGAATGGGTGCTTGATGAGTATTGGAATAAAGCAAACGGATAAACAGGAAGTACCTATTCACAAAGCAGGAGGAAAGAATCCACCTGCTTTGAGTTGCTCTTAATTATCGTCCTCATCTGTGAAACAGCCCTTGGGGATGCTGAGGTTTGCTGCACATTTATGGCCCTGACTTTACTCCCGATGTTATGAAGAAGAGAGAAGGCCGCTAGGAGTTCCAATCTGGGATGAAATTAAGGGGCGACTCTCAAGAGTCTTTTGGGAAATTGTGGGCCTGGGGAAACCTCTCTGCATCTGGCAGTGGCCCCTTGCACAACTCATCTTTGGAATCAAGGCTCAGTCTTATTACGACCCTCCAACCATGAGTGGAGATCAAGGTGTAAGAAACTTGACTGCCGTTATTAACAGAACAGTGCAACTGCCAAACAGATACTCTTCAGAATTTCCCGCCTGCCCCACCCTCTTTTGAAATTGGTGATGTTTCTAAAAATATGATGGTTTAATGCCTACAGATATTCCCACTGGATTCTTCCTCTTCCTGCTACCTTATCATGATACCTCAGTGGTTCTCAAAGCTCAGTGTATCTAGGAATTAGTGCATAGACAGAATGGTATAGACTCTCCTTTTTGGATTATTGAGGAAGGTTTTCTCAAATTTATTTTTTAACTTTTAAAACCATTAATCCATGGCTTGTGGGATTCTAGTTCCCAGGCCTCCTGCAGTGGAAGCTTGGAATCTTAACCACTGGACCATCAGGGAAGTCCCTGGAGAAATCTTTCAACAACAGTGATTTCTGCTCAACCTGATGGATGACATAAGGTGTAATATGGGAGTCTTCTGAATGTCACTGTGTCTGCCTGTGGGAGGGTGGTACCATTACGCTCATTTTCCAGATGAGGCAGCTGAGACTTGCGGAAAGTGATTTATCCAAAGTCACACAGCCAGCAAGTGACAGACTGAGCTTCAAACCCAGGTTTGTGTATCTTGCACTCTAATCTTCTATTTCCATTTCATTATACACACACAAAAGAATGAGTTCAAAGGTAAGGCCTGTTTTGAGGAGGAAAATTAAAAAAAAAAAAAGGCTTCCTCCTTCGGCTTCCTTGAGGTTGGGCTCCTGAGCGTGCAGGAGTGGCTTGACCCAGTGCTCTGCCAGCCATGCTGGCCTGCTTTGCAGGAAGAGTGGCAGCTCCAGATGGACTCTTGGCAGCGAGGCAGGACCACGAGCCCCCAGCTGCTGAGAAGTGGCAGTTGGCCACCCCGATGCATGGGCACAGAGCGTGATGTCATGTGTGGTGACTCATGAAATGGTGTGTTAATGGTGGTCGCATGGACATGGCACACAGTCAGTGGATGGAGCAGGACACACACACACACACACACACACATACACACACACGGATATTGGGGGAGGTGCAGGAGGGGTAGAAACCAACACAAGAGCTTCGACACATCCTTTGGAAGACCACAGGGATCATCTTCCCATATCCCAGACGGGGCCACAATCATAGCACTGCAGAATCCTTGCCTCCACCCCAGTAGGCCAGAACAGCAAGATTCCTCTCAACAAAGAAGGGAATAGTCTCATGGCCTCTTCCCCTGGACTTCTAGGCCTTGCTGGAGACAAGGAACCCAGCCAGGCCAGGCTGTCAGGTCTCATCCTCCTGATTCGTGAAAGCATCCACATTCAGGGCTGAGAGTTGGGCGGCAACCTTGAATCTGACAGTTGAACTCAACTTTAGTGATCCTGCCTGCGTGCTTAGTTGCTCAGTCATGTCCAACTCTTTGCGAACCCACACACTGTAGCCCGCCAGGCTCCTCTGTCCGTGGGATTCTCCAGGCAAGAATGCTGGAGTGGGTTGCCATCTCCTCCTCCAGGGCATCTCCCCCCCCCAGGGATTGAACCTGTGTCTCCTGAGGCTCCTGCACTGCAGGCGGATTCTCAGCCACTGGGCCATTAAGCCCTTAGTGATCTTGCTAGACTCATTTCCCCCCACAATCTCTCTGGGCTTCAGTTTCCTCATGTACAAAAAGGGAATAATAAGAGAAATTCTTGCATGGGGCTATAAAGATTAAGTAAATGGAGGCTGTTACTGTCATCATTATCTGGTCAAGTGTCTCAAATTCATGGGGAAACCAAGGCACAGAGAGGTCCAGGGACTTGCACATCTAGAGGGAAACCAAACAGGCTTGCAGGAACCTTTTTTTTTTTTTTAAATAAACAATCAGGTTTATTTCATACTTGCTGGGGCCCTCAGCTTTGTCTATGAGGAAACAGGGACACAGGACAAAAAATGTGAATTAAAAGAACAGAAAGAAAGGAAGCAAAGGACTCTGGGATTGGGTACTCAAGTGGAGGCTCTCAGAGCATCCCTTACTCCTGCCAACATGACACCTATCTGGTAACAGGGAAAGGCCTTGTAGGGCAAGAGACCTTCTCAGGTAAGAGAGGAACCTGAAGCCAAAGGAGGACTCTGAAACTTTTCTGGGGAAAAGAACAGCACCTGGACGGCTCCTTCTCCGGTGGAATGGCCTCAGGCGTGCAGGAGATCAAGGCACCCACCAGCTGTGCCTGGCCTGTAGCCCGGCCCCGGAGGGGGAGTGGCAGGACCAGATGGCTTCTTGGCAGAGAGGTGGGGAGGGTGTGGCAGAGGTGGGGTCTCAGAGCCTACCTATTCCATCCCTATGACCTTCACATAAAGGTGCTCCCGGCTTGTCAGCCCTTCTAAAGCCCCAAGAACGTCCCTAACGCTCGTCAGGATCCCCCTGGCAAAACGGTACACATCCCAGTTCCTGCAAGACATGTAAGTTCACTGAGACTCATAGGGATGACCTGAAATCCCTTTCCAGACCCTTTCCTCAAATAGGAATTTAAAAAACAATTTGAAACAGGGATTTTCAAGGGCATGGACTGGCTGGCTTTATGCCTGTAGCAACTTCATAAAACCAGTTTCAAAGGTGGACTCTGCAAACATGCTGCCAGATTTCTGTGAGCTGTAGGCTCATTTTGACTGCCCTTGTATAACTTTATATTTAAAGCAAAAACTCAAAAAATTAAAAACACAAAATCAGCTTCCTGTGGCAGATTCTTTTGCAAACACAAAGACTCCTTTTGCTGATTGATTCTGGGTGGAAAAATAATTTTGTTTTTTGCAGATTAGGTTTGCTTCAAATTGAGTCTAATTGTAGCTTCAGGGAAACTAGGCCCATTATGGCAAAAGTTTTATGACTGAGAGGCTTGTTTCCCAAACTGCGAGGTCAAATGGGGGATGGAGGTAGGAGAGGGCAATGATGGGGGCCCCCTCTGACAATGAAACTTGTTGGCTCCCACAGAGGTCTGGAAGGAAAGTTTCAAGGATGAACCGATGGGTAGCAGATACTACTTCTACTGTACTACACCTAGGGGTGTAAGACAGAGGGCGAAACCCACTACCCAGGCCAGGCCACAGCGGGCAAAGTAGGGGGGCTGTGTGTGGAGATGGACGTGGTCTCTTCCTGAGCCCTGGGGGACTTGGGAGCTGCTGGGCAGATGTCATCCTGGAGGGCTGCAGGAAGTGTGGGAGGGGGTGCCTCCCTGCACTTGCCTTCCCTGGTCCTGGAGACCACCCCAGGTTGGAACATGGTGGGGACTGGGTCTTTGATGCCAGAGTGAATGGTGGAGTGCCTGCCTTCTCCAGGCCCTGTGGCCCAGGTTAGGCAGAAAGTCAAGGCAAGGGAGAGGATGGAAGGGAGAAAAAGAGATGGGAGGAGAAGGAGAGGGAGAGGGAAGAAAGGATGGAGGAGGCTAGGGACGGGGAGGGGAGGGGAAGAAGGGAGAGGGAGGGGTAGTGGAGGCAGGGGCTGGGGTGGAGAGAGAGAGAGGGCAGGAGAGGGAGTCAGAGAGAGGAAGGAGAGAGAGAAAAGGGCAAAGAGAAAGAGGGAGAAAGACAGAAACAGGAGCAAGGGAGGGAAGGGGATCTGAGAGGGATTCACCCCAGGCTTTTCAGAATTGAAACTTTCTCAGAACCTAGCATGGTTCCTAACTGACCCCGTAGGAGTTGCTCAAATAACTGATGGATGGAGGGAGAAGCATATTTAATTACATTCTCATACATACAGAGTATTGCCTTTTAAAATCTGTTTTTGGGGGAAGAAATTTGTGCTCACTTGATAAGAAACCAATTGTACCTTGTTTATATTTTATACATCTAACTCCAATGAGGCTGAATTTTCTTTTTTTTTGGTCATTTTTATTAATCAGCATTCTGTGAAATTTCTATGTTAAATCCTGTATTCACTTAACTATTGAGGTTCAGTGTTTCTTAACTGACTTGTAATTGCTTTTTACACATGAAGGCCACGGATGCCTTGTTTTATTTGTGGCAATCTTTCCCCTCTAATTTGCTGTGCACTTCACTTTGATTACTATTACTATTAAATCTACAGGACATCTTAATAATAATGTGGCTAAACTTCTTGAATTTTTAAGATGATCGCTATCACTGATGATCAAATACTCAAATACTTAAAAACGTGGGAGAGAAGAAGGGGGAGAGGAGGGAGGGAGGAATAAAAGAGAAAGAAAAGGAGAGAGGGTAGAAGGAGAGCAGACCGAAAGAGGAGGAGAAAGTAGATGATAAAGAGAAGGAGGCGGGAAGTCCGGCTGGACTCAGAAATACACTCAGCCTCCTGACTTGCACGGTACATCTCCACCACCTCCGAGGTGTTCAGAAACTCTGGAGATTTCTAGCTCTTCTGACACAACTTGACCTCATTGTGTTCCCAGGAGTGGCCCACTTTAGCCCTTAAATTGGAAATGGGCCACCACGCTGGGCTCCTGACAAACCAAGTCCTCACTGTTTGGTCGGGGGCCATTCAAGGACTCCTCCAGGCCTGCTGAGCGGGGCCAGGAGGGCAGCGGCACAGAGGAAGCCCCTGGCTTCTCATCACGTGGGTGAGGTGGGGCTGAGTCCTTTTGAGACTCCTTGCTAGGAATGATCCACTGTGGCTGGGCACAGACAAGGTCTGCAAAATGGCTTGCTTCTGGATCAGGAGCTGATTAGGTTTTCTGACCCCAAACGTCTCCGACTTGAGGAATGTACTGCTAAGTTTGCTACCAGGGTCCTAAGAGCTAATGGTTCCTCAGTCCTTAGATGCCATCTTGGAATTGCCACCCTGGGCACCATCTTCGAACGGCTACTAAGCCTTTGGGTGCCATCTTGGAATGACTGCCCAGAACTCAACTACCACTTTGACATGGTTGCCCAGAACCTGGGCCCCATCTTGGAGCGGCTTTTCAGCCCTTGGGTGCTGTTTTGGAAGGGCTGCCCGCAACGTGGGTGCCATCTTGGAGTGGGCTGATGAGACGTGACCTCTCAGGCTGTCCTAGGACTGCCAGGAGAAGTTCGAGACACATGAGGGGAGTCGTCAAGCCTAGAATTACAGGGCCTTCAGGCGCAGGGTGCGGGTCCAAATACTCATGCACATTCACTTCCTGATTGTCTTTTTAGGGGCTCCCCAAAGAGACAGCGGAGCTTGTAGCACAGAAGGAAAATGAGATGTCCTGGTGGGGCTAGTCTACAGGAAGCAGCGTAGCAAGGGGCTGGTGGCATGGCTGTGGGAGGAGGCAGAAGGCGGGGGCCCTCCTCCTTCTTCCTCCGTGGTGGCCGGCATGCAGAAGCCAGTCGAAGCTCTTCCTGGTAGCATGCGGACGCCTCCTGCCACCCCAGGGCCCCCTTTCCCGTCTCTACACCTCGAGAACACGTCCCCGGATCCAATGGGTTGGGGTTGGCGGGACAAGGTGGTAAGCGGAGTCCTCAAGAGGAGACTTACGTGAAGGCAAAGGCCACCAGGGCCCCACTGACCACTATGAAGTCGAGAATGTTCCAGAGGTCACGGAAGTAGGCGCCCTGGTGCAGGACGAGCCCCAGGTCGATCATCTGAGGAGGAAGAGAGAGCTCTGATCCCTCATCCCCACCCTGGGGAGCAGTGTCTACCCTTTTAGGCTTGGCGGAGGGGCCACAGGAGGAAGCAAGGGGACCGCCTCATCCTGAGGGGATGGGTCAGAGGCCAGGGGACCTGGGGGAGGAGCGAGAAGCCCCCGCTCAAGGCCGCTTCCCACCTTGGGAAAGGTCGTTCTGACTTGCTGGTTCTTAGGTCAAAACCTCAGGGTCCCCCAGCTCCTCACCTCACATCAGATCCATCAGCAAACCTCATTGGTTCTACTTTCCAAAGCTTCCAAGAATCTGCCCACTTTTTACCACCTTCTCTGCCATCACCCTGACTGGTTCCCATCATCTGCCTGGACCAGAGCAGTCATCTCCGCCCAGTTCTCTTGGGTCCCCTCCTCCCCCCCTCCAACCCTGCTCCTCCTTCCAAGTCTGACCTCCCACGGAGGCTAGAGGGTGCCTGTGAACACCTGAGTCGTCACGCCCCTCTGCTCAGACCTTCCATGGCTCCCACCTCACTCGGGATGAAAGCCCAAGACCGTCCCGTGGCCCCACGTTCCTGCCTGAATCGTCCCAGTCACCACTGCTCTCATCTCCCTGCTCTCCTTCCCTCACTCTCCTCTCTCACTTTCAGCCACATCAACCTCCTCGCTGTTCCTCAAACACACCAAGCATTTCCAATCTCTGGGGTGAGCCTCTTGCACCAAGGTGGCATTCTTGAGAGTGCAGAATCCTGTGGAGCCCTGGCACTCACCTTGATCACCATCTCAAAGGTAAAGACGCCTGTAAAAACGTAGTCAAAATATCGCAGCACCTGCAGGGGATAAAAGCAAGGGGGGCAGTGGATCACTGGCTTGCTCCAGCAGAGGCCCTGCGAACCTAGCCACGGCCCACTGGGGTAGGCGGCCTCTAGCAAAGTCCCCAAGGGACAGAGTCTCCACCCACATGAGAGAATGCTGCAGCCATGTACCCTAGGGCAGGTCCTGCACTGCACGAGGGCCCCTCCCACCCTGTCTCCAAGCAGATTTGTATGTTGTAAATGAAACTGTCCAGCAGATGGCAGCAAAGTCCTAACAAAATCATTGTAAAGGCTAATTTGCTCACCAATGGGAAAGGTGCCTTTTTTTACTTGCCCAAAGCCCTAGAAGGACTAGAGGGTGGCCTCAGAGAAGTTCAGGAAAGACTTACCTCTTTTGGCAACAAGTCTGATCCCCCAGTGTCTCTGACCTTCTGGTCTCCTGGGTGAACAACTGTTCCCGCACAGAGCTTCCTAAACATGATTAGCCTCCGGGACAGACACTGGGGACCGACCTCACGGCGGCATCCATTTCCTCCCAAGTAGCAGCCATACCCTCATCAGAGTGGGTTGATTCTCCCTCTCCCCGCTACCTTACACAAGACCAAGTACTAGCGGTTTCTGAACGGGCAATGTCTTGCACTGTGGCCTCTTGCCTGGTCAAACCATAGCACATCCCTTGTGTGACCTTGGCGTGAGGATGGTGAGTGGCATGAGGATGCTGGCAAAGTGCCCAGCACGCGGTAACCCGAGGGGCTGCCTCAGATCGGACTTGTAGTGAGGGCTGTTAATTACTGAGCAGGCCACCAGAGGGCGCCTGTGAGCACACAAGTCAGATCACTGCTCCCTTCTCTGCTCAAGGACCCTCTATGCCTCCCACCTTACTCAGGGTGAAAGTCAGAGTCCTCTGTGACCCCCCCAAGGCCCTGGACAATCTGTATGGCCACCTCCCTTCCCTCACCTTGTCCCACTCTCCTCTGGCTCACTCTGCTTCTGCCAGCCTGGATAGTCTTAGCTCAGGGCCTTTGTAGAGGTTTGTCGGCCTGGAATACTTTTCCCCATGTNTCGGGGAGAGGTCCCAGGGTGTCAGCTGCCAATAAGGGGCCGCCATGCACGTGAAGAGGGAGGACTTTAAAAAACTGTTTTTGGCTGTGCCATGGGGCCTGTGGGATTTTAGTTCTCCAGGGATCAAATCCACACCCCCTGCAATGGAAGTGTGGAATCTTATCCCATGGACCACCAGAGAAGCCCGGAAGAGGGAGGGCTTTGGGGAGAGATGCTTCAGCTGGCAGATGGAGTGATGGGGCAGGGGTGGGGGAGCCAGAACTTTGCAAATGCTCCACGGGGGGCTGCTCCTAGCCCTGTCAGGGTTCTTTTCAGCCCCAAGAGCTCAGGGGTTCCCCTGCACCCCCCATGCCCATCCTCTCCCTGCCAGAGATGAAGCCTGCTCCAGTCTCCTAGAGTCGACAGGGGGTTTGTTGACCTCTCTCGGGACGCCCCCGCCCCGAACCTGGCTCCCTGCGTCCTAGGGGGTGGGGGAAGTGGGCATCAGGAGATAACAGAGTGTAGCCTCAGCCCTGCCCTGGTACTAGGTTCCTCTGGGAGTCTTGTTCTAATTATTTCCTTCCATCTCGCCTATCAGGTCCCCAAGGGGCTTACCAGGCCAGTGAAGGCAGGGAAAGTGCAAAGTAAGCTGCAGACGGGCTTGATTTATGGGACTTGCCAGCCTCGCCAAGGCTCCTAACCTACTTAGCGAGGGCGGCGGGCCTGGCTCCCAGTGGAAAATGGTTCCTGTGCGTGGGGGGTGATGGGGGTAGAGAAAGGAGCTGGGGAAGATGGTTCAGCCATCAGTCCTGCCTCCGTCACCTCCTGGCCTGCTGGTGCCTTGGTTTCTCCTCTCAACCACACTCATTTCTGCTCGGCAGGACTCAAGCAGGGACATGCACACAGTAAGTGCTTGATATGGAGACAGCTGAGGGAAACGTTTGGAGATCTAGGGTGGGCAGAATCGGAATTCTGCTGTGTGACCCCAGACAGTTCACTTAACCTCTCTGAGCCTGGTTCTTCATCTATCCAATGGGGATACCACTAGCATCTGGGGTTGTGCCTGAAACTCGGCAAGTGCTCAGTGGATGGGGGCTGTTAGCAGACCCTGGGCCCCCAAAGGAGAGTTTTTTTTTAGCTCTCTTAGCCTGCTAAAATCTCCAAGTTTAGGCTGTGCCTAACTAAAAGTTTAGGTTGTGATTGAGTCAAAGGGCTTCCCTGGTGGCTCAGATGGTAAAGAACCCGCCTGCAATGCAGGAAACATGGATTCGATCCCTGGTTCAGGAAGATCCCTGGAGAAGGGACTGGTACCCCACTCCACTCCAGTATTCTTGCCTGGAGAATCCCATAAACAGAGGAACCTGGCAGGCTACAGTCCAGGGGGTTGCAGAGAGTTAGGACACCTCTGAGAGACTAACACTTTCACTTTTTTTTTGAGTCAAAACAATCCTTTCTTTCAAAGCTCCGAGTCAGAATGAAAAAGTCTGTTTGGTGAGACCTGGCTGCACAGGGGATACCGCTGGAGCACCCTCTGCCTTCAGACTCCCCCACATCCCATGCAGAGCTTGTACCCTTCCACAGCCTGCCAGCCTCACTCTCCTCACCAGAGATTCCAGCAGTTTCCAGCCCCAGCCACTCTTGGGCCATCTCTTCCCCACCAGGCACACAGAACCACTGTCTCAAGGAACATCCTTCATATAAGCCCAGAATCAGAGCCTCCCCTCCCAACCAGTGGCCACGGGGGCTGTGCCCAGGGGTGACCCTAACATCCTGCCACCACAGCTCTCAGCTTTCCACGAGGCAGGGGACAGTGGCAGAGGAGCTGGGCTGGGGAGGAGCCTGCTGGGTGAGACTCACATTGTTTCGTGGTGCGTTGGGCTGAACAGGATCCTCGGCCGCCAGGGCGATGCTGCTCATGGCGATGACCATGAGGATGCACATCTCAAAGTAGCGCAGGTTCAGGACGTAATGGCACAGGCGGCGCAGGCTGTGGGGGACAGGCAGGCGTGCAGTGGCCCGCTCAGACACAGGCTCTCGAGCCCTTCTGTTCCGTCATCTCCTTGTATCACTTACCACTCTCTGAGATCTCTAACTCCCACGGTCCCACACCCGACAGAGTATCAGGCTCCTACCCCTGGGGGCCCTCTTGGGGCAGGGGAGCCCTCCGCAGGGGAAGATAATTCCCACCTCTGTTTATAAGTTCCCATCACTTCCGAACCACCCTCCTGGAACATCTTAACTCACAGACTGAGTTGAATACTGTCCTTGAATCTGTAGGAGATGAAAAAGCTTTCTATGTATAAAATGTCATGGAGTCAAACCAAACTGGGAAATTCTGGGTTAAGCAGATTTCTTTTAATTTTTTAATTAGTTGAGTGACCTTAGGCAAGTTATTGTACCTCAGTGTCCTCATCAGTGAAACGACCATAATAATCGTGTCTAACTAATAAGAATGTGAGGATCAAAAGAGTTAATATATGCCTGGTACATGGTAGGGGCTCCAAAAAGTTAAATTATGAATTGCAGGCCTTATCAGTGCCTTTAATACACTAATGAGACAATAATGAGATAATTAACTTAAGTGGATTAATAATGATAAAAATATCATGAGACTGTATGAATAGGGATGTTGGAGTCAGTCTGTCTGGGCTCTCCCACTTGCTTGCTGTTTGACTTTAGGCAGGTGATTTTATCTCTCTCGACCTCAGTTTCTTCATCTGTCAAATGGGGATAAGCAGAGTACCAACCCCTATAGGGTTATTATGAGAAAGGTTTTTTCTTTATTTGTAAAGCATTCAGAACCATGTCTGGTGCTGAGTGCCATAAAAGAATTTCTTTACTAAAATAGAGAATGGCAATCAAATAAAACACAGGCTGAGTCCCCGAGAGGCAGGTTAGAGAAAGCTGTTTCCCCTGCAGCTTATTTGACGTGATTCTTCTTGGTGTCAAGAAGCATTTTGAGGGACCAGAGTTTCAAGAAACACCGTTTGGAAAAATGCAATTCCAAAACAACCTTTGAGCCAGCAAGACATAGATGTGGTAAATTTCTCCCCTAAATAATCTGGCCTCCTCAAGGCCCTCCCAAGACAAAGGGCCATGGAACTCAAAGACCATCTACCCAGAATCCAAACCCTCGTGGAGCATAAGTTAGGAGGAGAGCTCAGGAACCAGGGCTGTCAGGTACAGTTGTAAATGTTGTGCACTGTACAAAGCAGCCATTTCTACAGGACACCTCTCACAGCACAGACGGGGCAGATTTGGGTATTTATGATAATTAGTTTCTAGCTGGTGGCAGGAGGGGGTCTTTTCCAACAAACCAGTTGGAATCAGTTTCTTGAAATAAGTACTTTATGATAAGTTTCTGTCTTATACGACTTAAGAAAGGGACATCATTTTTTAATTGCTCAGACGTTCTCTATGGACTAATGGTCTTAGAGGCGACTCTGCCCCGCTACCCTTTGTCTGGGTCTGCCCTCCGGCCCAACTTTCGCTGCCTCAGTGGGAGCCTTGGGCCCCTGCCCTGGCCGTGGGCCATACTCACGGGTTGGTCGTAGAGAGGATAAACATGGAGCTGTAGGGGGGCATGGGCTTGGGGCCGTCTTCCCCGGGGTCGTCTTCCTCCTCCTCTTTCTTCTCCTCCTCCTTTTTTGGCAGTGGGTCTGGGTTGGCGTTTTTGTTCACTGTTGGGACAAGAACCAACACAGGGCTCCCTCCATGGTTTCCCACCCCTGATCTCCTGCCTAATTCCCAAAGCAGGCAGTAAGCCGACACAAAGCGCCTACTATGTGCCAGGCACCCTATTATGCCATTGAATCCTCACTTGACCCTATGAGGTTGGTACTTTATGATCCCCACTTTACAGATGAGGAAACTGAGGCACAGAGAGGTGAAGAGACTTGCTTAAGGTCACACGGCTGGAAGTGGCAAAGCTGTAATTTGAACCTGGGCAGCCTGGCCCCAGAGGGCTTGCTCTCAATCACTCTACAGCCTTGAGTCTGCTGTGACCTTTACCAGATATTAATACAGACCTGTCCTCAGGCCCTGATGACCTTCATACTGTCATTTGGAGGCAGGCAGGGTGAGTCCCCAAAGCCCCACTTTACAGATGGGAATACTGAGCCCCTCCCATAGTCAAAATGCAGGATTCCCCCCATTAACACCCCTCTCCTGACTGAGGCAAGCCATCACCCTCCTGAGCACTGATCCTGCAGTCTAGTTGCACTATGGGTCTATGGATAGGCTGAACCTTACTGAGCCTCAGTTTTTTCATCTATGAAATGGGCACAGTGACATATATGACTATGGCAAGGATTTACAGGGTAAACTTATAGACAGCTCTTGCATAGAAGTGGGCTACGGGTATCATCTTAAAATTAATAAACCCAGGGGATAATTTCCAAATTTCCAGTTTGGATAATTTCCAAATTTCTCGGATCGTGGTATTACATGTGGGAGGTTTTGGGAAGAGGCAAAAACAGCCGATTCCTCGAGGTCCTAGACCTGCACTGTCCAGCATATGAAACCTGGCTAGTCCGAACTGCGGTATGCAGTATGAAACATGCTAGACTTTCAAGACTGAGTAGGAGAAAAAGAATGTAAATATATGTAACAATAATGTAAAAAACATTACTGACACTTGGAAATGTTAATACTTTGGATATAAATCAATAACATTTGGGGTTAAATACAATTTATTATTAAAGTTCAGTTCATCTGTTTCTTTTTATTTTTTCAAATTTTTGGTTACACCCTGCAGCATGTGGGACCTCAATTCCCTGACCAGGGACTGAACCCCTGCCTCCTGCGTTGGAAGGCAGAGTCTTAACTACTGGACTGGCAAGGAAGTCCCTCTTTTTTATGTTTAAATCACCTATGTCTTTCTTCCTTCTTCACCCCCTGCTTCCTCTCTTTTCCTCCCTTCTCTTTTTTAACATGGCTACTAGAAGGTTTAAAATTACACAGGTGAGAAAAAAAAGTTACACAGGTGGCCTGCATCACATTTCTTTTGGATGGTGCTGGCCTAGAGAATTATCTCACTCCCCCCAAATTTCCATCAGAGGAATCTGCTGACCCCTCAGATATGGGGGCTTCATGGCTCCCCTGTAGAAATTTGGGATGCAGGAAAATTTGCTAACCTGTTGTGTACTTGCTAGGCATCATATCCATACTATCTCATTTAATTCTCCTAGCAGCCCCTGTGGGGGCAGGAACTACGTCTCTACCCATTTTCCAGAGGAAGCAATTGAGGCCAGAGAGGTGGAGTCATTGTCCGGAGTCCCTTAGCTGCGCCTCTGGGGAGGAAGCCCAGGAGGCCGGCTCCCCTGCCCAGGGATGTGTGAGACTGGGGTTCGTACCTTGGATGATGGTGTGGTTGAGTGGGGGCGGGCAGGCCGGGGGGATGTCCACCGTGGTGTGGTCGGGTTTCCTGGCAGTCTTAGCTGAGTTGGCCTGGGTGCTGCTGGGGTTGGTGACGATAAGGCTGTTCTCAGGGGTCTTGGGGGGGCCGGGGTTGGACGGGTTCCCGGGGTTGTTGGCTGTGCGGCGGCTGACGGCGTTCTGAGGGTTGGCGGCCATGGCGGTGGGGGCCGGCGTGGGGCCAGGGTCCGTGCTGTTCCCCATCTTGGCTGGGCTCTGGGGCAGGCCGGCGTGGCTGAGGCTATCGTGGGGACTGGCTGACTCCGCAGTGGCCAGTTTGTTGTTCTTCATGTTGTCGATATCCTCGGCCAGCGGGGGGTCTTGGCGGCCCAGGTCCTGCTGGATCGGCCGTGTGGTCGACAGGTTGGGGCCCGACACGGGGACCCCGGAGCTCTGGTTCTCTCTGCAGCAGGCAGGCCAACAAAAAAGAACCCATGAGTGAGTTAGAACATAGAGGGGACATGTCTGGATCCTGCCTAAGATTACACCAAGTAACAATGGCTCTCAAGGGGCTGTGTTCTGAAATTCTCCTGTGCCCGGTCCATTCTTGTTAGGGATCAAGACCCCATGGGCAGGGGGGACTTCCCTGGTGGTCCAGTGGTTAAGGCTCTGTGCTTCCAAAAAAAGACCTCATGGGGATGTAAGTGCCCACCCTTGCAGGTTTCAGGGTTTCTCCTGCCAGAAGGGCTGCTTCCTAGGAGATGAGGTTACTTCTTCATGGAGAAATCAGAGCGGAAAAGAGCTTTCTGCCAGAGCCTCCATCTCTCCAGTCCAAACCTTCCCGCTCCTGTCTGTGTGTCTCCCATGAGCTCCTTGGCAGGATAAGGACATACACTGCTTCCAGGGGTGGCTAAAGCAGACCCATAGATGTCACCTCTTTAGTGGTGGAAATGCCTACAGCTTTTTTTTCTTTGGCCCCATCACGTCACATATGGGATCTTAGTTCTCTGACCAGGGATCAAACCCGCAACCCTTACAGTGGAAGTGCTCTTAACCACTGGACCACCTGGGAAGTCCCTCCCTCCGGCTCTTCTGAAAGGCAACCCCCAATTCTGTACCCCATGCCCTCCACGTCTCCTCCTAAGAGCTCACACTCACTGAGCACTTGCTGTGTGCCCGACATGACACATGGCAGCTCATCTTCACAAAAAGCCATAGGGAGCGGGTAGTACTGTTATCCCCATTTTAAGATGAGGAAACCAAGGTCCAGAGACAGGAAGGGCCATGCCCCAGACTACATAGTTACTTGGTGGCAGACAGAGCTTGGACCCAGACCACATGGCTCCAGCACCCATGCTAACCCCCACCTGACCCTGCAGTTCTCTTACTAAGCAGTTTGAGATCTCCCAGGGGGGTCAGCCCACAGTTGCTGGATGCAGGGAAATCTTTGACATGCTCTGTAACCACCAATAGAGTGGGCCAGCCTCTCTTCTATTTCAACTCACTAACTTCTGGAGCAATCTTATGAGGTCCAAATGGTTACTCTGTCCATTAGAGAGATGAGGAAACTGAGGCCCAAAGAAGCTAAGTCAGGTATACTAGGAAATGGTTTTGTCAGGCTATCTCCATCACACAGTCACTCAAGAGACCAGAAACGAGCAAAAGACAGCCCTCTGATTGTATCCATTCATGGAACACCTGGGAGATTAGATGCAGTCACAGGAATCAAGGCCCCTGGACAGCATGGGTTTGGTTCTCAAGGTCCAATCTGGAACCCTGAATCTATCTAACACTTAAAAATTTTTTAAAAGTCGGCCTCTGTAAATCAACCATACTTCAATAAAAAATAAAGCAATTATCCTCCATTTAAAAATTCGTCTAGAGGTCCTTCCACTGGCTAAACCACCAGTACCATCTTCCTTGTTTTAATTTTAGATTTTAACTTGCAAAAGTCTACGGTGTTTTTAACCAAGCAGAAGAAAGATGAGGTAATTTACTTTTGGGTTTGTGTCTCTGAGGCCTCAGAGAAGGCAATGGCACCCCACTCCAGTACTCTTGCCTGGAAAATCCCATGGATGGAGGAACCTGGTAGGCTGCAGTTCATGGGGTCGCTAAGAGTTGGACATGACTGAGCGACTTCACTTTCACTTTTCACTTTCATGCACTGAAGAAGAAAATGGCAACCCACTCCAGTATTCTTGCCTGGAGAATCCCAGGGACAAGGGAGCCTGGTGGGCTGCCGTCTATGGGGTCACACAGAGTCGGACACGACTGAAGCGACTTAGCAGCAGCAGCAGCAGCTCTGAGGCCTCACAGGGAGAAGGACAGACCCAGGCAAATTCCTCACTTGCAGGTACTAGACTGACACTTCAGAAGACTGACTGCTTTGGCTTTGAGTCTCACCAAGGCCGTTTTACTAGCTGTGTGACCCTCTGTAGCTTGAGTAACCTCTCTGAGCCTCAGTTTCCTCATCTTGTTTTATGCTTTAATTTTTGTCTGCGCTGGGCCTTTGCTGCTGTGGGCGAGCTTCCTCAGGCTTCTCACCGCAGTGGTGCCTTCTCTCGTTGCGGAGCACAGGCTATGGGGCATCCGGGCTCAGTAGTCATGGCACACGGGCTTAGTTGCTCCGCGGCATGTGGGATCTTCCAGGACCATGGATCGAGCCCGTGTCCCCTGCACTGGCAGGCGGATTCTTAACCACTGGACCACCAGGGAAGTTCCCCGCACCCATCTTTTGGACGAAGGGTCTTTGCAGATGTAATTAAGGATCTTGACATCATCTGGGATGAGAGTGAACCCTAAATCTAATGGCAAGCATCCTTAGAAGACAAGGGGAGAAACACACAGGAGAGGATGGTGTGAAGATGAAGCCAGAGACCCGAGTGACCCTTCTATCAGCTGAGGGATCGCAAACACCAGGGATGGCCAGCAGCCCTGGGAAACTGACACTGATCCCTGGACACCGAGCATCAGCTCTGATGGTATGGATTAAACGAAATAAATCTTAAACCAATATTTCCTCAACCTCTTCCACAGCCCACAGAGAGGTTGCTAATGCTAATCCCCTGCTGGTACCTTTTTAGAAGTTGGACATCAGTCGAAAAGCTGGTTGGGGATATTTTCTCATCATTTTATATATTGTTTTAAGTCGAGCTCTACCCAAAAGCGGCCTCAGTGAAGTTATTTCAAAGAGAATCTGAATCCTTTGGTCACCACCTAGAGAGACGGCACCAAGTAACACCACAGCTGAGACCACAGCGCGCCTTTTGTTAAAGGGACAGCCTCACGCACGGGACCGAGAGCCCCTTGTTCAGATGGAAGGGGGCTCTTAGGGTCTTTTTGTTTCGCCTTTTTTTGTTGTTTCTTGTGTTGGCTCTGCTTGCCGTGGAGTTTTAACAAGCTCAAGGCCTGCAGAGGCCTAATATCAGTCTCCAGGACGTTTTATTTCCAAGTGTCTCCAAGGAGAACTCAAAAGGGGCAGAAACTTTGAAGTCAGGCCCCTTCCACCTTCCCTCTTGGGGATCTGCCATCATCTGCCTGGAATAGGCAGCTGATTGCATAACGCCCGCACCCCGTTGCCAGCTAATCACTTCAGCATCTGGTTGCTAAGGATTATGGACAGCTTGCCCGGGGCATGCTCAAGTCCCTAGGTCCAGAGGATGGATGGGCCTGCTTCCTGCTGCTCCACTGTCCTTAGGACGTGCACCTATTAACTCATTCAGTCTTCACAACAGCCACCATCTGAGATGCTGCTGTTAGGATTAGGCTCATTTACAGATGAGGAAGATGAAGCCCAGAGAGGTAAAGGCATGGTGTTACCCAGCTGGGAAAAGGCTGAGCTGGACTCTGGTCCTACAGCTCTTAAGCTACAGCATCATTCAGTGAAGACCATGGGGGCAATGGATGACTTGGGGTGCATGGGATAGAGGTGCTGAGGAGATTGGCCAAAGCAAATTGAGGATACTATAAGAATCAGTATTAAATGATGGAGTCCCTCCTTTCACCCCATCCCATGAAGGATCAACTGCGAGGCTCAGAAGTCCAGTCTTTCTCTGCTTGCTCCTTTTGGGAAGTAGGTTGTCATGGTGATGGGAGCAGGTGGAACTAGTATGCAAATAGCTGAGATATTAATTCTCGGGTGGTACAGGTCTTGGCAAAATGTCCTCTGGCACAGCCAAATCAAGCAGGAGGCACTGCCTGGTTATCAGGGAGTGGCGGGTGCCCTGCAATCCACAGATTTTTGCAGCGATTCAGAGAAAGCTCCATTTTCATTTTGGTGGTCCTGGGGCGACACTGGGCTCAGCTGCCTGGTATGAGGAGTCAGGGTCCAGCAACTGTTTAATAATACAAAAGAGAATGTGCTCCACTCACTTTTCACTGGGGTAAGCCAGTTAGAGTTTCAGAGGAGGGGGACGTTTAAAGCTGAAGAGGAAGAGATCAAAGGAGACATGTGGGAGCGGGGGGAAGGCTGGGGCAACAGAAAGAAAACAATTACACTTATTGTCAATGCTCTAGAGAATAAAAAACACAGCATATCTGGGGAAAGACCTAAGAAATGACAAGAGCAGAAATGCATGAGGCAGGACTGCTGGGATCACTGGCTTTGTCATAATGTAGAACTGAAATGTCTTTTTAGTATGCTACGTCCTTGAATAAAATTTTATCTTCGCCATTCTTATTTTTTTTGGTCATGCCATGCGGCATGTGGGATAATATTAGCTAAGATCGTTGAGAACTTATTCTCTACCACACATTGTTCTAAATGCTATATGTGGATTTTTTTTTTTTTTTGGCTGCACTGCATGGCATGTGGAATCTTAGTTCCCCTGATCAGGGATGGAACCTGTGTCCCCTGCAGTGGAAGCGTGGAGTCTAAACCACTGGACCACCAGGGAAATCCCTCTTTTTTTTTTTCCAAGCAGATGAATGGCTTTTTTTTTTTCCTCTTTAAAAGTGCCTGCATCTTTATGAAGTTTTATTTCCAGTGAACATTAGAACCTTTTTTATCAGCCAAATGAATAACGCCTCTCCTGGCCAGGGCATTTGACACATCTGTTAATAAAGGAGTGAGCAGAGCCCTCCTGGTGTGCATTTCGGGGTAGAGGTGGGGAAGTACTTGGAGAGAAGGGGGAGCAAGGGCCACCTGGGGATTCAGGAAAGGTGGGTCATCACACTTCTACTATCGGCTGGTTCCCCCCTTCAGGAACACCTTTCCCTCTCTGGGCCTCGGTTTCCCCATCTGTGAAAAGAGGCAGTTTGGGTGGACAATCTAAAGGCTATGGATTTAAAGTTGGTTTTTATGTCAATTGATACAAGCGTCTTAATAGTAATGACGATGTAACAATAGAAACAGCTAAAACTTATTGAATGCTTATTACCAGTGCTACTACTAAAAAGTTAATATTTGAGTATTGAATAATCATATTCATACTAATAAGAGCTAATATTTCCTGAACACCGATTATAAGCCAGGCACTATTGAAAGCATTTTCCAAGTATTATTAACTCATTTGAACTTTGTATCTATGCTAGGAGGTAGGTACCATTTTTTAAAACATAATTCATTTATTCCACAAGGCATGGGGAACCTCAGTTCCCTGACCAGAGGTCGAATTCTCACCCCCTGCAGTGGAAGCACAGAGTCTTAACCACTGGACCAGCAGGGACGTCCCGGTAGGTACTGTGCTTATCCCCATTTTACAGATGAGGAAATGGAGGCCCAGAGAGGGGAAGTAACATGCTGAAAGTCACACAGCTGGCAAGCAGTGTGACCTCTTGGCTCCAGGACCCTTGCCCTTCACCACCAGGCTGTGTTCCCTTTCTGTTCTTGTCATTCTGATAGGAGGAGGTATAAATATGAGGATGATAACAACAGGAATATTAGTCATATTAATAGCACCAGTGACCCATTGGTTCTTGATTATGGTGTGCGTGTGCTCAGTAGAGTCTGACGCTTTGTGACCTCATGGACTGTGGCCCGCCAGGCTCCTCTGTCCATGGAATTTTCCCAGGAAGAATACTGGCCAGGTTGCCACTTTCTTCTCCAGGTCTTAGTCATGGAGTCCTATGCTAGACTTTATTCCACCTAAATCCCCCTCAGTGGCCTCCCCTTTCCAGGGGAGGACTCAAGATTCTACTGACCTATTATTATTGTCCCTTCAATTTCTTCCACTCTTTCCTTACCTTCCAAACGGCAAACTCGCCTCCTTTGTTCTATCTCGGGGATTTTGCATATGTTGTTCTTAGCCTAGAACACTATTCCCTTTTGGGGAACAATGGTTTTTCAGAGGGCTGCTATGGAGCTATGTGGAGAACTAATGCCATAATAATTAGGGGGCACTGTGAACATTTAGGAAATGGGAGGCAGGTGTATAAACATCTTACCATGTGCAAGGCAGTCTCACTGGGGAAGAATTATTTTTATTCCTTCACAACTTTCTAATGTCCCTCACACAGGTGAAAGATCTGCTTGTAATGATCTGAACCTTTTTTTTTTTTCCACTTGTTTATTTGGCTGCCAGATATTAGTTGAGGCACATGGGATCTTCAGTTGTGGTATGTGAACTCTTACTTGCAGCATGTGGGATCTAGTTCCCCCACAAGAGACTGAACCCAGGCCCCCAGCATTGGGAGCACAGAGTCTCAGCCACTGGACCCTGGACCACCAGGAGGTCCCTGAGCCTTGCGTCTTAACCTAACTCTGTTTTACAGATCAGCATAAAGTTTTTTTTTTTTTTTTGCCACACCGTGTGGCATGGGGGAATCTTAGTTCCCTGACCAGGGCTGGAACCTCTTCTCCCTGCAGTGGAAACTCGGGTTCTCAATCACTGAACCACCAGGGAGGTCCCGCTGCATGTTTTAAATACTCATTGCATCTTCCTGGAATGCAAGTATTAGACAACCTGAAGGAAGAGTAGACTAAGTCACACGGAACTTCACCATTTTGGAACATCTCAACACTGATGGCAACTCCTTCCTGTCATCTGAATTGTTGGCACCGAGGCAGCTGACATTTGCACTCATGGTGATTCTGTGCATAGGTGCCTGCATCAGAAGTGCTTCACTCTGGGGGACTTCCCTGGCAGTCTAGTGGTTACAAATCCACCTTCTAATGCAGGGGATGTGGGTTCCATCTCTGGTTGGGGAACCAAGATCCCATGTGCCATGGGGCAACTAAGCTGGTGCATGGCAATGACTGAACCCAAGCACTCTGGAGCCCGTGTGGCACAACAAGAGAGAAGCTGGCTAACTGCAACGGAAGACTCCCCCTCCACCATCACCCCTGCCCTGGCCACAGCCAAATAATCAAAAGGTGGTGGTTTAGTCACTGAGTCAAGTCCAACTGTTTGGGAACCCATGGACTGTAGTCCGTCAGGGTTCTCTGTCCATGGGATTTTCCAGGCAAGAATACTGGAGTGGGTTGCCATTTCCTTCTCCAGGGGATCTTCCCTATCTAGGGATCAAACCTGGGTCTCCTGCATTATAGGCAGATTCTTTACCAACCAAGCCACCAGGAAGCCCAAATAAATAAATATTAAAAAAAGAAAAAGAATTGCTTCATTCAGTTCTCTAGAGTCTCATTATTCAAAGCGTGGTCCCCCAACCAGCCCTGACTCCTTACAAATGCGGAATCTCAGGCTGCATCTGAGACCTACTTATTTAGAATCTATATTTTCATGAGATCCCTGGGGATTCTTGTACACATTTAATTTTAAGTACTAGCTTAGTATATATGGAGTATAACAGAACCATTTAAACACATTATTAAAAACCAGTATGGTGCTGATATATGTAAATTAAATCATTATGCTATACTCCTTACACTTGTACCATTAAAGTAAAAGTGTTAGTGAATTCTCCAGGCAAGAATACTGGAGCGGGTTGCCATTCTCTTCTCCAGGGGATCTTCCTGACCCAGGGATTGAACTTGGGTCTCCCACATTGCAGGCAGATTCTTTACCATCTGAGCCACCAGGGAAACCTAACAGTTAAACCATGCTGCCTGACAATTACATCTCAATAAAACTTGACAAAAAGAATACCTAATGTCGAAAAAAGAAAACATGAAAACTTAGAAAAACTTTTTCTTTTTAAAAAAGAAACCACCAAGATGATGTCCTAGTGGCAGGTGATAGACAAGAGGATGCTAATTAATAAAAGATCATTGGCTGTTTCAACATTTAAGTTTTTGGGTTCTTCAATGTACAATCACTATAGGATCTTCTAGGTAGTGTTATGGAATATTGTTATAAAAAAGAGGGTGTCATTTCTGATTGGGTGAGGTTCTGGCTTGGGAGATGCCTCCAAAAGCCTTGAACTTTGCTCATCCTTCAATTCTGACCCAGAGTGGCTTTTCAACAACCGTTCCCTGCTGCCGCCACCCCCCTCCCCCCGCAGAATAATGTAAGGTGAAAAAATGATTGACTCAGTAACAGCTAAAAGGATCTAAATTTCCCAAGCACTTACGTGTCGGTTGCTTTCAGGCCCTTTGCATCTACTACATTATTTAATTCCCGCAATGACTCAATTAGATCCCACTATCTCCATTTTACAGATTGAGAAAACTGAGGCCCAGAGACGTGTTGTCCCTTGCCCAAGGCAACCCGCAAGCATATGGAAGAGCCATACCATTCTGGGGCAGAGTTTTTGTAGTTTCCCTGATACAAGGGCGTGACAGTTTGCAGCTTCTGGAGCCAGATGACCTGGGTTCAAGGCCACTTATTAGACGTGTGACTTTGGGCAAGTCAGCTGTCAGTTTCCCCATCTGTGAAATGGGCCATGGCAATGCCATCTATCTTTGCGGGTCGGCGAGAAGCTGAAATGAGCGGCTAGGGAGAGTACCAGGTAGCTAGCTGATACTCCTTGGATTTACGGCTTCCACTTACTTCCTCCGGCGGTGCCTGCGCTCCTTGTCCTCCCTGCGCATGTCCGCGTCGTACGCGGGGGGCGGGCCATGCCGGTGCCGCCGCCGCCGTTCGCCGCCGCCGTCTGGGCCCTCGCTCTCGCCCTCGCCGCCCCGGGCCGGCCGGCTGCCCTCGCGGTGCCGGGACCTCCGATCGGCCTTGTCCTCCGGGCCCTCGTCTCCCGGCCTGCGGTGCGCCCGGTGCCGGCGGGGCTCTCCGTCGGCCCCGGTGCGCGGGGACCCGCTGCGGCTCTCGCGGCTGCCCGCCTGCCGGTGCGCGTGCCTCCGGTGCGGGTCGCCCGCCTTGCCCCGCTCCGCCTCGCCCTCCCAGAACCCGGGCTGCTCCAGGCCGCCCTCCCGGGTGTGGTGGTCCGACTCGCGGCCGTAAGGGCCCTCCCGGCTCAGCTCGGCCTCCTGGCCACCCGCCCAGGGCCTCCGGGGGTCCAGGCCCACGGAGCTGCTGGGGTCCCGGGCCCGGTCGTGGTAGCGGGCCTGTTTCCTGAGGAAGTCCTCGGCTCGCTGCTGCCCGAGGCGCTGGTCCACCGTGGGCTCGGCCGCCCGGCTCTTGTTGGTGTTGTTGTTACGGTTCTCCTGGGGGTCGACCACCAGCGGCCGGTCCAGGTGGGTCTTCATGTCGGGCCGCAGGTGGCGAGCGTAGGCGGCCTTCCAGCGCTCGTCCGGGTCCATCTCGTTGTAGAGTGCCTCCCGACTGGCCAGAAGATTCTGCTTCCTCATCTCGCTTGTCCGCTGCTCCCACACCGACTTGGCGGGCTTCTGGTTCTTCTGCTGCTCCTTCCTGCAAGGACATCGCGCCAGGGTTATGCCACTGCTGGGCCTCGTGGCCTGCAAGGACCGCTCAGGCCAACAGGAGTGTGGGGCCGGGTGGACATCTCAGCTCAGTAGGTATTTCCACCTTGGTGGATGTCTTGCTCCAAGTGGGTATTTTCACCCGGATACCTATCTCAGTGGGCATCTTGACCTAGGTAGGCATTTCTGCTCAGGTAGGTACCTTGGCCCAGACGGACATCTTGACCCAAGTGGGCATCTCTGCCCAGGTGGGTATAATGGCCCAGTGGGCATCTCCACCTATGTCAGTACCTTGGCCCAGAAAGGCATGTTGACCTGGGTAGGGGGGAGGTCTCTTGGCCCAGGTGGGGTATCTTGACTTGGCTGGGTATCTCCTCCCAACTAGGTGTTTTAACCTGTGTGGAAAACTCAACCTGGCTGGTCATCTCAGCCTTACAGGAGTCTCAGCCCAGGTGGGCATCTTGGTCCAGTAAGGTATCCTGGCCTGGCTGGGCATTTCGTCTAACGGGGGGTCTCAGTCAGGTGTCTGTTCATTGACTGACCTCTCTATTCCTCTTCAAGTTGTAGTACATGGCCCCTGGATGCGGTCCTGAAGTTCAGAATACTCTTAATTTCTGAGACAGCCAATCATAATGAACACTGACCTACAGCAGGTTCTGGAAGCCCTCGCATAGGCACTTGGGAGTCTTGAGACAGTGTCTATCTATGCAATGGTGAGAAACACCAGTGGGATTGTTGCTGAGGGTGCCAACTGAAGCCCTCAAACATTCGGATTTTCCTGTTTGTATCTATATTTGTATACAGACCATCACCTCCTACGGGCTTCCATGTCTGAGCGTGTATCTCCCTGTGTTCTCCTTTCACAGCCACCTCTTTGCATTCTGGGAAAGAAAGCCCCCTCTGCATTGTCCCGTGATGCACTGCCCTACAGTGTTGCAAAGTCCTGGGACTACCCAACAAAGGCCCGATTCAGAATATCAGTGTATCAGTGTTCTTGCCTGGAGAATCCCAGGGACGGGGGAGCCTGGTGGGCTGCCGTCTATGGGGTCGCAGAGTCAGACACGACTGAAGTGACTTGGCAGCAGCAGCAGTGTTAATGAATCTTGCTTTACTCAAAACACCTTAACTCTCACCACCTTACCACCTCTGATCCACTAGCAAATTCTGTTCACTCTTACCTTCACGATCTAAAATTCAGCTATACCCATCACCTGCTCCGGCACCACCCTGGTCCATTCCTTACTATCTCTTTTGCAGGGAACAGTGCAGTCCTTTCCAACCTGGTCTCTTGCCCTTGCTCCCCTGATAGTACCTAGAGGGCACCTGAGTCCCTATTCCTCCTCAAGAACTGTCCATGTGTCTCCCCTGACTCAGAACAAAATTCTCCATCTTCCCCATTGCCCAAAAGGCCCTACAGGATCTGTTTGTCACCTCTCTGCCTGTACCTCCTGCCACTGCCCCACCCCCACTCACTCTACTCTAGTTCCATGGGCTTCTTTTAGGTACCCTAACCACACCAGCACGTTCCTGCCTCAGGGCCTTTGTACATGCTGGTCCCACTGCCTGAGATGAGCTCCTCCCTCACCTTCTTCAGGCTTTGTCACCTGAGACTGCCCTTGACAATGTCACTTAAATCATAACACTCACCACTCCTAGCCCTCCTTATACACCTCAACCTCTTGTTAATGCTGTATTTCCAGCAACAGCGTCTGGCACACAGTATGTGCTTATTAACTAGTTCTTGACTGAAACTGGGTGGGAGGGCAGAAGTACTTTTTCCTAAGGCTCAGCCCAGTCAGGGACTGCTCCCTGACCCCAAATCCTTGACTGGGAGGGTGCAGAGGCTGAGGAGCCCAGAGAGCATCTCAGAGTTGGTGGCACTTACACAGCTATGGACATGTTGGCTGCAGACAGAGGACTCACTTCTGCCACCTCTTTGGCTTTCTGGAGGGCAAGTTTCTGGTTGGCAGCCTCTTCTTCTTCTTGTTCATCCTAAAAGGCACATAGAGTCCCTGTTCACAAACTATGAACAGGGGCCTCATCTCTGACCCTACTGTTAACCAGGGGCATCATTTGAGATATTTACAAACAGGTCTGGCTTGGGTACCAACCAGTCAGAACTGAGGCCCCCTAATCGGAATGTATACTCATTGGTTAAGTGTACTGCTATCCCCTTCATGTCCAGGCTTGATATCCAGATCATTCTGAACCCTATTTTAACACACAGAAGAAAAGGAAAGGAGAAAGACTGCCTTCCCTTTCCACAACGGAGATTTTTCTGTAACTCTCTCAATGAGCTGGAAATTAATGCAAAGATTTTCCTCTCATTCTACTTCCTGGGTCATTTAAGCTCTCTGAACCAAGACTTTAAATAAAACACCAACAAGCCCCCACGTGCAGAAAAATCTGGCGCCCACAGCCCATCCCATGCACTGCCAACAGCCTCCAGAAGGGGAATCAGGAGAGGAACTTAGATTCTCAGCCGGTTAGGTTCAGAGAGGAGGAGGATGGGGGAAGATGTTTTATAAAATACATACAGAAAAAGACGTTTTGGGGCTTTAAATCCTTCTTCAGCCTTCATGCAGGGCCTCATTCGTAAAACAGAAAAGCCAACAAAGAAAAAGCAAAGAAAAAGCAACGAGAAAGAAATGGCCAGAGACAAACCTGCCAGTAAGCAAGATCATGCAGTGGCAGGCACCTCTCCCACTGCGCTGGGATCTCTGGGGCAAGAAGCAACCTTACCACCTCGGAAATGGTCGGATCAGGACACTCTGTGTCGGTGACAATACAGGGGTGGGACTCAACTGACCACCCTGCTCTCCCAAGTCCACCCCTCTTCCTGGCATCACACCCAACCATTTTTCAGAGCCGAGTCCCTGGACTACTTGCCTCGGATACACTGCAAATGCACAAATGCAGATTCCCAGGCCTCCTGAAGAACCTGGCCTGGGCCCCAGCATCTGCGTTTTCAACAAGCTCCCGGGTGAGTCTGAAACACGCTCAAGTTTAAGCCGTGCTGCATGTGGTTAGAAGCACAAATTCTGGATCTATCTGGATTCAAATAGCAGTTCCTCCACTTTCTGCTTACCTTGGACGAAGTCTTTCTTTGTACCTCACAATCTTCAGCTAAAACTTCAACTCCTAGACTTCCCTACTTCATATTTCTCCTTAGCACTTATCACTAGCTGACAAGTTTCTTTCTCTTCTATCTCTTCTGCTAGAATATCAACGAAGGCAGAGATTTGTCTGTTTTATTCTTGGCTATTTCCCTGGCCCCTAGACCAGGCCCTGTTCACAGCAGGTGCTCAATAAGTGCTTTTCAATGAATAACAGTCTGTAAAATGGGGCTCAGAGAATTTGCCTATGAGGTTTTCTGTGAGGGCTAAATGAGATAAAAACCTAACAACAAGGTCCTATGATATAGCACAGGGAACTATAGTTAGTTAATACCTTCTAATAAACTTTGTGACTTCCCTGGTGGCTCAGACAGTAAAGCGTCTGCCTACAATGCGGGAGACCTGGGTTCAATCCCTGGGTTGGGAAGATCCCCTGGAGAAGGAAATGGCAACCCACTCCAGTATTCTTGCCTGGAAAATCCCATGGATGGAGGAGCCTGGTTGGCTACTGTCCATGGGGTTGCAAAGAGTCGGACACGACTGAGCGACTTCACTATCTATCTAACAAACTATAATAAAAATATGAAAAATAATGTATGTTTGTAACTGAATCACTTTGCTGTACACCAGAAACTAATACATTATAAATCAAATATACCTCAATCAAAAAAAAAATTAACCACATCAGGGGTGAGTAGGGTCCCTGCCACATTTTAAATGCCCAAGAAATGCTTGTGGAATAAACAAAGGGAAGAATGAGGGTCTGGACGACATTTCACAGGAGATGAGCTTTCTCCCTCTCTTTTCCCACCCTCCTGGGGCACCCCCTCCCCCACGACAGCCCTTGAGGATGGGGTCTTGGAACCTAGATGAGCTCATGGTTGAAATCAGCCCCTGGAACAGTGACGCCAGTCAGCCCCATGGTGGCCAGGACTGTGGCCGTATGCCAGGGGGTGGCAGAGATTTCAGTTTTTTCCTCCAGTCAGGGCTGGGTCTGGGAAACTCTCTCTCCCTCCTGCCATGGCTGGCAGATGGACGGTTGGCAAAGTCTTCTCAGTTCAGTTCAGTTCCCTGAATATGGCCTGTGTACCTTAAGGCATGGGGGATGGGGCGGTGAAGCTGAGGCAGGCCCCAGGCCTGGCCCTCCTGAATGATTCTGCATATGTTCTCTTAATGTGATAGAGCTGCAGGTGAAAGACTTAGGCTAGACCACGATCACCTCCTAACATGCCTTTGTTCCAGACATCTTCCCCTCAAACTGCAAAAAGGTGCTCGGCTTCCCTCGTGCAGTGCAGTACCCGTTCAACTGTTCCTAGCAGCCCTGCTCAGGGGCTATGCCAAGGGCATAAGCTGTGTTCCTGCAAGCAATGTTGCCTTCTCTGTGCCTAGCTGAGGTGGACCTGAATCCCAGGGAGTACAGGGCTGCCCTAAGGGTATTTGGCATAAGATTTTGCCCAAATAATCCAATACCACTGACCATGAATGAAAACTGGGCTTCTTCCTCACATGAACAGTTCATACCCCCACACCCCAAATTCCTTTCTGATTTCATTTCCTGTGCTCTGCTCTTTGAGGGATCACACCTCTGCTCTTTCAGTTCCTAGATATGTGGCAAGGTCCTGGCCTCTCTGGGCCTCAGTTTTCCCATCTGCAAAATGGGGATAACAGTTACTCCCCATTTCATGCTTTCTGGTGTCTGGCATATGAGAGGGGCCATCACATTTCCTTTGATTGTTGTTAATTTTTATTTTGATCATTACCTGCTCAGCTAGGGCTCAAATGAAAGTTGGCAGGGTGTGTGGGTAAAGAACTCAGGCCCTGGAACTTGCCAAGTCTGGGTTTGAATCCTAGCCTTCCCTTTCCCAGCTCTGTAAAATGAAGAGCTGTAGCTCCGGATCTCTGGTCATGCGAAGTGACTTACAAAGGCTCCTGTTATTGATCGCTTCCTGTATGCCCCAAATTATGCTGAGCTCCTGACATGTATAGCACGATGCTTTAAATAATAGCAGCTGTCATCATCCCATCTGGGGTCCGTGATTCTGCCTTTCCGAACCTCAGCTCCCTCTTCTGCCAAAGGGAAATGACAGTTGTGCCTGGAACCATGAGCATCATATAATTCTTTACTGCTGCCACTCGGTGGTGAAGTCCGGCCAGTTCCCAAGCTCACGGGGACACACACTGAGCCTCAGAACCTTGTCTGGGTTACTCTCCATCTGTCCCCTCCTTCCGGGTTTAGGGTGCTGACAGTGCCTGCTAGCCTGGAGGCTGCCGCATTCCTTGGAAGCCCCTCAACACCGCCCACTCCCTATAAACAGGCACCCTGCTGCCTTAACCACCCCCCACCTCTGCCCTCCTTTGCTGTAGAAGCCACCTGATGAGGGACAGTCTATTTTGGGGGTGGGGGAGGAGGTGCCTTTCTCCCTGGCACAGTGAAGCCAGGACAAAGGCTCTGACCCCAGCTCCTATCCCCCACCCTACCCTGCCCCCCGCCTGGCACGGTCCTGATCTGCCATGAGCAGGTGGTAACTTTGCACAGCAACATTCTCCCACCAACTCCACCTTGGTGAGCTCCTGGGCATTGGCCAGATTATCCACCGCGATGGCCAAGAACACGTTCAGGAGGGTGTCTGCAAACGCTGGAGTCAGGGAAAGCATTGCCACATGAACCCTGACATCTGGGACTTGTGCTTCCCCTGCTCTCTCTGAGGCCCCAGGCTCATCCGCCCCGCCCGGCCCCAGAGGATACAGTTCCCGAAGAGCGTCAGCACGATGAAGTAGATGGAGAACACCATGCCGCCTTGCACGCCCCCCTGAGACTTGATGCCGTCATACATGACCTCGTTCCAGTCTTCGCCCGTCAGGATCTGAAAGGGGAGGGAGAAACACACAGCCAACCCCCCCTCAACCTTGGGCCCCTCAGAGATGCAGCTGTGGAGCCGGAACCTGCCGTGTGGGCCCTTTCTTGGCCCTTGTCCCTGGGTGGGGATGGTCTTGGCTGTTTGAGAGAGGAAAGGGCTGTCCTTGCGTGGAGGAGCTCTCAACCTGTTCTAGCAAAAAGTGACCCTGGAAGAGGAGTTTCAGATCTTTCTGGTTTTCTCTGATGTGACAGGGAAATTTTGCTATAGGCTGAGTTGTATATGTTGAGGCTCTAAACCCTCGTGTGATGTTATTGGGAGATGGGAGGGAATTAGGATTAGCTGAAGACATGATGGTGGGGCCCTCATGAGGGGATTGTGCGCTCAGTCGTGTCCAACTCTTTGTGACCCCCATGGTCTGCAGCCTGCCAGGTTCCTCTGTCCATGGGATTTTCCAGGCAAGAGTACTGGAGCGGGTTGCCAGGCCCTTCTCCAGGGGATCTTCCCGGCCCAGGGATAGAACATAGATCTCCTGCATTGGCAGGCGGGTTCTTTACCACTAGTGCCACAATGAGGGGATTAGTGCCTTCATAAGAAGAGACAGCAGAGAACTTGGTCTCTCTCTGCCTCTCTGTCTCCCTCTCTTCCCCTGCTGTGTGTGAGAGAAGTGACAAGGCAGTCGTCTGCAAACCAGAAGAGAGTCCTCACCTGGAATCAACCCTGGGTGCACCCTGATCTACCTCCAACCTTCAGAACTGTGAGACGTAAATTTCTCTTGCTATATATCTGCTGGTACTTCTGGACTGCTGTATCTGGGGGTGGGAACGGTGGTGGTACAGGTGATCAGAGGAAGCCTCAGGTAAAGAGATGCAAGTGCTGGCAAGCAGACATGATGCTGATGTGTATGGGAAGGGCTAAAGGGATCTGTATGCAGGATCTACACGGTTGTTAAAAAATATATCCAGCTTCCCTCCTTTGTGTTATTTCCATGAAAGTGAAAAAAAGTGAGAGTGTTAGTTGCTCAGTCAAGTCCAGCGCTCTGCGACCTCATGGACGGTAGCCTGCCAGGTTCCTCTGTCCATGGGATTCCCCAGGCAAGAGTACTGGAGTGGGTTGCCATGCCCTTCTCCAGGGGATCTTCCTAACCGAGGGATCGAACCTGGGTCTCTCCTGTATTGCAGGCAGATTCTTTACCATCTGAGCCACCAGGGAAGCCCCATTATTTTCATGAGGATAAAGTAAATATGAAAGAACTCCAAAGATGTTAATCCATTCGTGTAGGGCTTTGCAGTACTGGCACTCCTGGTGTTTGGGAACTTCCTCTTGTCCTGTGCACTGCAGGGTGTTAAGCAGCATCCTTGGGCTCTACCCATTAGATGCCAGTAACAACCCACACCACACTTGCAACAACCCAAAAATATTTCCAGATACTTCTAGGGGACAAAATCCCTCTTGGGCAACAAGCCTTGTGCTGAAGACATATGGGTGGTGATGATTACTATCGATAATCATTGATGTAAAAGCTCAGAATTTCATGGATGGTTTCCCTTTCCAACCCCCCTGTCTACAGGTCTCATTCAGAAGTTCCCCTTCCCCCAGGAGAAGAGAGGAGTGAAGTCACATTTTCCCATTAACTTTCTGTTCTCTAAAGAGACAGAACCCACACGGAATGGCTCTGGAAGTCCCAGCTTGGCCAGTTCTAAACCTTGGGGCATGTGCCTACATGGGTGCAGAAGTTGGTTTGGCAGGGCCACCCACGGTCAATCTGTTTGCTTTGGAATACAGAATCGGGGTGTCTTCCAGTCACGGGGAAGATGGTGTATTATCGATGTCTATTATTTTCTATATTCTGATGCTTTCACATATGGGAGGGGTCTTGCTAACCCTGGGGGGAGCCAGGACTAGCTAATTCTTAGAGTTAGGAAACAATTTGCATGTGGGTGTGGTTTAAAAAATGAAAACCAACCAATTCAGAGCCCACACTCCAAACCATCTCCACCACTGGGCTCTTAAACTTAGGCCAATACTCTACTGTTGGAATTAGCCCAGGGTCAGGTTCCACACAACTCAAGACAGCTCCAGGGCCTGCCGAAATCATTCAAACTAGCCAATCCTAAGCCTGATTAACCTTCCTTACCCATTTCCTTCTGTGGAAGAGCCACAATAAAGGCTCCTGCCCACATTTCCTATCCCCCTCCTAATGAACCCTGGTGCTTCTCCATAGGACCCTGCATTCATGGGACTGGGTGAAGGTTGTACCTGAAAAACTGTCATTATTGCTGCTGGAAAAGTGTCGAAGTTGGTAGGAGGAGTCCCTTCATCGAAATTAAACCTGTGGAGAGGGCACAAACATTTCACGTTGGTCCCACCCTAGGTGTGTGAGGGCTTGGCTCAGTATCTTGTTTCCAGGGCAACATCTCCAGCATCTCTGTTTCCCCTAGAAAGACATACTGAGTGGTACCCAGGGCCCCGCCCATCTGGGTGGGTGCACTGGGCATCATCCAGGCCATGAGGAAGGCAGACTGTGTGATGCAGGTGGGCCTGGGTCTCTGGATGCAGTGAGCAAGCTAAGGGTGGGAGGCCCTGGGCTGGACCCCAGGGAAGTAGAAGTCAAGAGAAGCTGCTGAGCACTCACTGGCCGCCGAAGAGTTGCATTCCCAGAAGGGCAAAGACAACGATGAACAGGAAAAGGAGGAACAACAGGCTGATGATGGATTTCATGGAGTTGAGAAGAGAGACGACCAGGTTCCTGAGAGATGCCCAGTACCTGCCAAGAGAGGCCAGGGTTCGGGTATGGGGGTCAGGCTGGGGTCAGGGTAGTGGCAGCTGAGCCCATCTTCCCAAGATGGGAAGGATGTGGCCCCACCCCAGCCCCCAGCCCCACCTTGGGATGCCAGGGAACCCAAAGACTTACTTTGTGACTTTGAAAATACGCAATAACCTGAGGGCTCGTAACACACTGATTCCAAAGGATGTGCCGGGTTTTATGACGGCCCAGATGACCTCAAAGATACTCCCGATGATGACCTAGAACAGAGGATCCCGGTCTTGTGTCCATGCTCCTTGCAAATGTGCCCTGGGCCTGGACCTTGCAGGAACCCAGTCCAACTCCCCTCCCTCAAATGAAATCATAGTGAGGGTCTCATATGCCACTTATCCCTTCTCTTGCTTAACTTATTAACATGAGTGCAAAGAATTCCTGAAACATATAATTACAAAGTGAATGCCCATGCAACCACCATCTGCATCAAGAAATAGGGCATGTCAGCACCCTGAAAGCCTCTGGGGAACCCTAGACATAGCCACCACCCTGAATTTTATAATAACTATTTCCTTGCATTAAAAAATTGAGGTGAAATTCACACAACAGAAAATTAACCAGAATGGTTCACTTAAAATAATGCACGATTCAGCGGCATTTAGCATGTTCACAGTGTATAACCATCACCCTTCTCTACTTCTGAAACATTACCATCACCCCCAAAGGAAACCCTGGACCCATGAGCATCACTCTCCAGCCCCCTCCTCCCAGCCTCTGGCAACCACTAATCTACTTTCTGACTCTGGAGATTTGCCTGTTCTGGATATAAATGGAATTATGTAATATGTGACCTTTTATGTCTGGCTTCTTTGACTTATGTTTTCGAGGTCTTTGCCTTAAAGTAGCCAAGGCTCCTCTGAGATCCATAGAGCTTGGTCTTGTCCGTCTGAACTTTCACGAGCAGAATCATGCTGTATGGACTAGTTTTGCCACTGTCTGCCTCCGGTGTGATATCGTGTGGCTGATGGGTGTGGCTACTGTTGGCTGCCTCTCGCTGGTGCAGAGAATTGCATTATTTATATACAACTTATTTATCCACTCTACTGCAAAGGGAGATTTGGGTCATTTGGTTTGGGACTACTGAAGCCACTGAAGGCACTGTTGTATGTGTCTCTTAGGTGTCCGCGTAAGTTTCTCTAGAGTGAATCCCCTGAAGTGGGTTCGCCGGGTCATCCCTCACTTTCCAAAATGGGTCTGTAAACTTCCCCTCCTGCTGGCAGTGGTTGGGGAGGGCTCTGGGAGCTCTGTATCCTCATCAAAGTTGGGGATTATTCTCTGATTCCTTTTGCACTCAGCAGGATCTGTCATACCCAGGGAGGACCCTGTGTCTCTCTCTCCTATGTCCCCAAGTATCAACCATTCTAAGCATATCAGCTGAGGAATGAACTCCTTAGAAACCAGAGCACTTACCCCACAATCAAAACAGTTGAAGGAAGAGTGGAAGTAAGGCCGCGTCCCAAGCCCGTACATTTTTATAAACATTTCGGACATAAAGAGTCCTAAGAAAATGAATTCTGCATAGTCTAGAAAGGGAGGGGAGGAAACAGAGAGGAGATTAGATTTGTGGAGGGAACTTCCAGTTGGCTCTGACGTTCTTATTAAGTGAAACCTTGGCTGGTGGGTTCCTGGATGCTTATATGCTTTTTAAAAAATTAATTAAGAAAATTTAAAATTGAAGTATAGTTGTTTCAGGTATGGGCTTCCCAGGTCGCTCAGTGGTAAAGAATCTGCTTGCCAGTGTAGGAGATGCAGGTTTGATCCCTGGGTTGGGAAGATCCCCTGGTGAAGGAAATAGCAATCCACTCCAGTAATCTTGCCTGGAGAATCCGATGGCCAGAGAAGCCTGGTGGAGTGTAGTCCGTGGGGTTGCAAAGAGTTGGACACGACTGAGCAACTGTACATGCACGCTTATCCAGGTATATATAATTGAATCAGCAAAGTGATTCAGTTATACATACATATATACATGTGTGTGCGAATAGATATTCTTTTCCATTCTAGGTTATTACAAGGTATTGAAGATAGTTTCTTATGCTATACAATAGATCCTCATTGTTTATTTTATACATTTTACTATGTTTTTAAAATGAACAACCAACTATACTCCAATAAAAATTAATTAAAAAAGATGAATGAATGAACTAACTGGCTAATAACTGACTAACTCGATAACTAACAAAGTACTATTACTAAGGAGTATGTGATAATACACAAGAATTATGACTCAACTGCTTTTATATGCTTGAGCTCCAAAGGAATAATAGAAATATTAATAGAAATCATAACAGTGTCCTATTTGTAACCCTTGTGTTAGGGACTTCGTTGGGAGTGCCACAGGCAACCAATCTAAGGCATGGCTTTTCTCCCAACTAGGAAAACTCATTGGATGTCCCCTAGAAATGCTGTCTTGCTAATGTCTAAAAGTCTTGATGTAAGACAAAGCCTTTTGTTTTTTTGATGAGAATGCATAATGGTGAAAATTTTGCCTTAGGAAGAGTTAATTATTAGTATTTGTTTGCTCCAGCAAAGAAATGGTTAATAGTAATTCCTTTTTTGAGGAAGGTAGGAAGATGAATGGTCAGGAAGGGCGTGAGTAGTCACCTTTCGAAGGGGAAGGAGAGGTAAGGAGAGATTCTGAGAGGAAGAAAGCATACAGAAATCGAAGACAGAGGCCTCAAACTTCTAAGAATTCCATTCTGGTCACATAGCTAGCTCTGTTTGAAGGTGAAGAGTATTTGTTATATCACTCTTTTTTTAAATGGTATAAGACTTTTTTCTAGTTCTTTGTGATTTTATTCTATTGGCTACACCATGCAGCTTGTGGGACTTAAGTTCCCTGACCAGGGACTGAACCTGGGCTCTCAGCAGTGAAACTGCTGAGTTCTAACCACTGGACCACTGGGGAATTCCATAGTATATCATTCTTAAATCAATTTTAATAAATTTATTTATTTATTGGGCTGTATTGGGTCTTAGCTGCAGCACGTGGGATCTAGGTCCCCGACTGCCTGCATTGGGAGTGCCGAGTCTCAGCCACTGGACCACTAAGGAAGTCTCTATATCCTTCTTTTAAGAGGTGATTTGAACTGACTGTCAAGGTCTTTCCCACTCATTCCTGATTATTGAACTTTCCCTTAGTTTTAGGACCCCAGGGAGCTTTCAGTGTCTTGAGGGAAACTCCGGGGTCTCCAGGGCCCTCAAGACTGAAATGTCAGTGAAGAAATCTGTCTGTAACATCTGATGCATTCCAAAAGCCCCAAGAAGAAATTCGAGGAGGACATAAGAGTTTCTCAGATGCTTGTTCCCCAGTTACCATGGAATCATGAGAGTTGGTGATGCACAAGACCTGAGAGAATTACTGATCTCTAAGCACTGGTGGATCTGCAAGAAGTTTCAAGGTCATCAAATCCAATTTCTCCCAAGTACAGCAGAGAAATGTGAGACCCAGAGAAACGACTACACTTCTTCGATTACAAGACACATATTTTTGTTCATGCTTTGACATCTCCGACACTGGGGTGTAGCTTAAAATCAGCATGCCCTAGTTTAGATGGCAGCATTGTTTCATTTCTTAGTGGCACATAAAATAAAAATAAAAGAGTGCCATATAATTGAAGAGGTGGCTCAGTGGTAAAGAATCTGCCTGCCAAGCAGGAGACCTAAGTTCAATCCCTGGGTTTGAAAGATCTCCTGAAGAAGGAAATGGCAACCCAATCCATTGTTTTTTTTTTTTTTTTTAATTAATTTGTTTATTTATTTGGCTGTGCTGGGTCTTAGTCATGATGTGTGGGGGCTTGTCTCTAGTTGTGGAGCATGGGCTTATTTGCTCTATGGCATGTAGGATCTTAGTTCCCTGACCAGGGATGGAACCCGTGTCCCTCGCATTGGAAGGCGGATTCTTAACCACTGGACCACCATGAAAGCCCCCACTCCATTGTTCGTGCCTGGGAAATCCCACAGACTGAGGAACCTGGCAGGCTACAATCCACGGGGTCACAAAGAGTCGGACACATCTAGCAACTAAACGGCAGCAGCGATAATTGAAGATGTCTTCATTTGATGGATAATGGTAATAATTTGTCCAAGGTCACATGGAGAGTTGGGGGCAGAGCAGGCACTGAGAACCCGGGTTACCTGATGATCATGGCAGGGATGCACCATCAGATATAGCTTGGGTTCAAACCCTGGCTACATCATTAAGTAGCTGTGTGACTCTGGGCGAGTTACTTAACCTCTCTGTGTCACAGTTTTCTCAACTGGAAATTGATAATTAAAGGATGTTTATAGACAGGCCCCAGGCAGGAAGTCTCAACCCCCTGTTCCCGAACCAGGACAGACAGAGCAAGGTGATTAGTGGGGAGAATATGGGAGATTAAAAATAGGCTCTCCGAGGAGGTTAAGACAAAAAGTAAATAGTTCTCATTTATAAGAGACTCCAGGGGGACCAAATGCAATTACTAAGGTTGGAACTAGGTCAGGGCTCTCGGAAGGAGAACTGGCCCCTGGGGAGTGTCCTAGGGGGGTGGTCAGCCAACGTGACTGGGAACAATAAGGGTTACAAGGAGACAATGACCTGGACAAGACACCCAGGTCTTGCAAGGCTGAAGACTTGATTTCTCCAGTGGTTGCGTGGGTTAATTCCGAACCAGGTCAGAAGGGCAGAGAATCTACAGACCTACTTCAGACAAGCCAAAAGATGCAGGAGGAGGGCAACCAGCAGGCAAAAAGGTTTTGGGGAGTCCTCACTTGGGGCCCATAGGCCAGAGCCAAGGCATCCAATTGCCTTCCTCACTTTCCAGCCTCTACTCTTGTTGATTTCTCAGAGCTCTTTACTTTTTAAGCCCTGCTCATAGATCTCCCCTCCCTTCCTGCTTCTCCCCCAACGTGGTCAACAATTTTGATACTATCTCATGTTAATTCCTGAAATTTGGGAATAGGCCTAGAAGGGCAAAGTCTTGGATATCCTGGTTCTCACTGCAGGAGCAAGATGTTCTCACAGTTGTTGGAGGCTATTGCCTAGGAATGAATCCAAGACATTAGGGAGTCAAAAAGAACAGGAGTGAAAGGGGAAAGAAGCAGAAGGTTTGAAAGGAAAGAGAAGAAACAGAGATAAATGAGAAGAAAAGGTGAGTACAACATACAGGTTACTTTTTTTGTCTCTAATGCACCTTCATCTCTCAACCATAAATTTGATTCCCAGAGATGCATCTAGAAATCCTATGTATGTTTCTCTCTCTGGCTGTCTTGCAGTCTGACCCTCTCTGTCTTTATTTCAATGCACCTCTATGTGCCTTTCTTATAAAGTGATCATGTGTCTGATGGCCCAAATTCCAGCTTCCAGCTCTCAGGCGCCACCCCCCCCCCCAATTGGGCTCTGTCACTGAGGCAGCAGGAACTTCAGCCCGATCTCCAGTTGTAAACAGGCCCAAGTGAAAGGGGAAAGTGGGAACACATACTGGCAAAGAAAGAGAACTGGAGAAAGGGCGTGAGGACGGGATCAGGGGGCTGGTGGGGGTGGGGCCAGGCGGTACTCACAGAGGAAGTCGGAGAGCCACTCGGGCTGGTTGTAGTGAACGATAGCGACACACAGCGTGTTGAGGGCTACCAGACTGAGCACAGTCCAGTAGAAGGCCTGAGTTTTGACCATGCGGCGGATGTAGAAACGCATCCTCCTCTCCTTTTTGTGAAAAAAAGTTGAGTTCTCCAGCTTGGCACTTTTAATGCTGGCTCGGGCGAAGGGAGACCCTGCCAGGGAAAGGATGGAGAATGTCAGGGTGTTCTGCAGAGGAAATTAACCGATGAGTGGCCCAGGCACGGATTTTGGCCAGGGATCCCATTAGCTTCCTAAGCAGGCAAGCCCCCGGGAACCATTATGACTCATGGGCTTAGCTTTCCAGAGATGGAACGTATGAGAAGGTGATGTCCCTGAAAATAACAGTGCGAGAAATAACCAATGAGTGCTCAGGATGTGGTGGTGGGGGGGGCTTCCTTGGTCGTTCAGGATTACAGAAACTATCTGCAAGGAAGGTAGATGTGGGTTCAGTCCCTGGGTTGGGAGGGCATGGCAACCCACTCCGGTATTCTTGAGAGGAAAATGCCTTAGACAGAGGAGCCTGGTGGACTAGAGCCCACGGGGTTGCAAAGAGTCAGAAATGACTGATGTGACTGAGCATGGCATGGCATGGCTCGGAATGGGGAGGCTGATGGCTCTCCATTGCTGGAGTCATCTTTCTGTACCTCCCCCTCCTGGCACTGTCTGGTCACTCTAGGGGTCATGCTACAGGGTGGGATAAGGCTGGAACCTCTGCTCAGGACTCCCAGCGCAGAGGCAGGTGGCAGAGCTGCACACACCGTTCTTGGAAGGCCTCCAGGAGGAGGTATGGTTTACCATGGACACTTCACTTTAAAAATAATCACCAAAGAATGAGCCAGCTGTGCCCTCTGCTCACATGTATTTTTGCTCTTAAGCATTTACAAGGCACCTACTAGGCCAGGCTTTGTCCCAGGTGTTCAGGATACGTGTTAACAGAGTCCTGCACTCCTGGGACAGATATTCCAGTGTGGGAGACAGAGAGCAAACATAATATAATACGTAGGACTTCTCTGGTGGTCCAGTGGTTAAAAATCTGCCTGCCAGTGCAGGGGACTTGAGTTCAATACCTGGTCCGGGAATATTCCACATGCTGCATAGCAACTAACTACCGAAGCCCGTGTACCCTAGAGCCCACCTGCTGCAATTGCTGAAGCCGGTGCTCTGCAACAAGAGACGTCACCACAATGAGAAGCCCCGACACCAAATGAAGAGTAGCCTGTGCTCATTGTAACTAGAGAAAGCCCACGTGCAACTCAAACATAAATAAATAAAAATAATAAATTAATAGTGTGATGGAAGGTGCAAAGTGCTTTGAAAAAAAGAGAAAACAGAGCCAAATAAGGGACCTGGAGCCCTAGGAGGGACCACTGGGCAAGCTGCAGCATTAAACCAAGGGGTTAAGGTGAAGGGGTTGGCCTGAGTCACCTTAGTGTCTTAGGCAGAGGAAAGAAATAGCAAGTGCAAAGGCCCTGAGGTAGGAATATGCCTGCCTGATGTATTTGGGGAACAGCATAAAGACAACAGTATGGCTGGAATGAAGTGGTTCAGGTGAGAAAAAGGAGGAGGTGAGGGCAGAGGGGTGGGTCTTGGCAGGTTCTGAAGGGCCTTGGGGGCTGCAGGGACAACTGGGGCTTTTGTTTTGAGTGAGGCGGGAGGCATGGAGGCAAGAGGGGCGTGACTTGACCCAGGGGTTCACAGACGTCCTCTGGCTGCTGTGGCACGGAACAGACCGTGGAAGGCAAGGGAGGAGCAGAGCGGGGATGACTGCTCCAGTCCAGACAGATGATAACCAGGGCTGGACTCCATGGTGGCTGAGAAGGAGGCAGGCTGGGCCGATTTGGGGTGTATCATTATTTTCAGTTTTATCTAGTATTGTTTATTTTTGGCTGTGCTGGGTCTCCATTGCTGCTCAGGCTTCCTCTAGCTGCAGCGAGTGGGGAGTTACTCCTCATTGTGGTGTGCGGGCTTCTCTTGCTGTGGGGCACAGGCTCAATAGTTGTGGCACACAGGCTTTGTTGCTCCAAGGCATGAGGGATCTTCCTGGACCAGGGATCGAACCCATGTTCCCTGTATTGGCAGATGGATTCTTTAACCCACTGAGCTACCTGGGAAGCCCTGGGGTTATTATTATTTAAGGTATATTTCAACATTTGTTGATGGACCAAGTGTGGGTGGAAGAGAGGGAGAAGCCAAGGTTTTTGGTCTGAGCCCCAGGAGGGACAAAGCTGTCATCCACTGAGAATGGACAGGTTTGTGGGGGAGGTTCAGGGCTCAGTTTCACATAGACTGATTTTGTGTTCTAAAACATCTCTTCTTGAAAACCTTCTTTTGCATTCCTTAGTGTATTATTCTTCACTGGCGCATTCATTCTTTCATTTATTCATTGGTGCACTCATTCATTTCTGTTTTTTTTTTAAATTATCTATTTATTTTTAAAATTTGCCATACTATGCCACATGTGGAATCTTAGTTCCCCGACCAGGAATTGAACCTGTGGCCTCTGCATTGGAAGTGCAGAGTCTTAACCACTGTACCACCAGAGAGGCTTCCATCCATTCATTTCTTCTTTCATCATTTATTCACATATTCATCCATCCATCCATTCATTCATTTGCTCATTTACACATTAATCCATGAAGCACTGCTCTTCAACCTCACACCAGCCAAACCCAGAAAACATCTCTCAGGATGCCACATCTTATTAGCAAAATTCTAAACAGAGGTTGTGAGTTGGCATCCCAGGGGCCATACTGGTTCATCTGAGACTTGTGAAGGTTGAAATTATTAGTCTGTATTTAAAAACTGGGAGATTTTCCATACAAATATGGATTTCAGCTTCTCATGAATGAAAATAACAGCTGACACTTATCGAACATTTAACAGGCACTGTGGGGGATGCAGTTTACACAGTAAGCGCCTCATCACAACCTTAGGAAATAGGGACCATCACTAACCTCCTTTTACACCCCAAGAAAACAGAGGCTGAGGGGAGTCCAGTAATTGACTAAGAAGCTTCAGGTCAGTTCAGAGCCTGTTGCACTCTGGCCTGTGGCCACCACACTGCACTCGCTCCTGGAACCTGTGGCCATGAGCAAGCAGCCACATGCAGGCCCGGCGGCAGCTGGCCGGCTTGGAAGCTGGACTCTCCCTTCATGTCCATCACCTGTCTGATTCCATGGGCATTGGGAACCCCAAGGCGGCTCTTCACAGCCCTTCCCAGTTGAGACATTTCTGGTTCTTTTGGCTCCCAAAGATGTACACAGACCCACAGGCATCCACAAGGTTTGGCAATCACATGGGGCAGGAGGTCCCTAACCTTCTCCTGGAGCCACGTGAAAGCTCAGCTCCATCACCAACCACAGAGTGACTGACCTTGGGCAGATGACCCTGGGCAAGTTACCATGCGTCTTGGGACTCCAGTGCCTCCCACCTCACTGGGCCATTGGGAAAAATCAGTGAGTTAATGCACCCTAACAGGAATTTCCCTGGTGGTCCAGTGGCTAAGATGCAAGAGCTCCAAATGCAGGAGCCTGGGTTTGAACCCTGGTCAGGGAACTAGATACCACAAGCCACAGCTGAGAGTTCACACGCCTCCACTAAAAGATCCTGCATGGGGCAGCGAAGACCTGGTGCTGCCGAACGAGCAGATAAGTAAATAAATATTTAAAAACTAGCCCTAAGACGACGCTACACGCATGCTCAGCCACTAAGTCCTGTCCGACTCTTTGCGACCCCATGGACTGTAGCCTGCCAGGCTCCTCTGTCCATGGGATTTCCCAGGCAAGAATACTGGAGTAGGTTGCCATTTTCTTCTCCAGGGGATCTTTCTGACCCAGGGACTGACCTCGCGTGTCCTGCTCGGCAGGGGGATTCTCTACCACTGAGCTACCTGGGAAGCCCCAACACGATGCTGGCACATGCTTATTGGATGGAAAGCCTTTTTCTACAACTGCAAGAGCAAAAATCTAGACTGTTCACGTGCCAGCTCATGGAGGAAGTCTCTCCTGATCACAGGGCCTGGAGACACATCCCATAACAGGCATCCACGCATCAAGAAAGGAGAGGAAGGTGACTACTAATTGAATGCCTGCTCTGTGCCAGGCTCTGTGCCAGCTCTGTGCTGTCTCCTCTATCTATTGCATCTTATACTCCCTCTGATCCATGCTCCCTTTGTCAATACCCTCCTTTTTTTTTTGGCCGCACCTCGAGCCATGCAGAATCTTGGTTCCCTGACCAAGGATTGAACTTGTGCCCTGCAGTGGAAGCGTAGAGTCTTAACCACTGGACCACCAGAAAAGACCCCTTTTTCTGTGCACTCTTGTCTCTACTTTTCCTCCATGGTCTGAAAATTTGCAGGTAATCCTTAGTTTTTAAAATTATTTTAATAAACTATTTTACGAAACACCATATATCTCAGATGTCAATTTCAATGTGGAATCAATAGAGAAATCTATTTAAAAGATATTTTACATTCTTTTTTTTTGTTACCAAGTATTCCAAATCTTTACATTATTTAGTTACTAAGTCGTGTCTAACTCTTTGAGACCTCATGGACTGCAGCACGCCAGGCTCCTCCGTCCTTAACTGTCTCTTGGCGTTTGCTCAGATTCACGTCGGTTGAGTTCAGGGATGCTATCTAACCATCTTATCCTCTGCCGCTCCCTTTTCTTTTTGCCTTCAATCTTTCCCAGCATCAGGGTCTTTTCCAATGAGTCAACACTTTGGATCAGGTGGCCAAAGTACTGGAGCTAAAGTATTTCAAATCTAATGCGTGAGTATGGAATACATTTCATTCAGATCAGCTGCATTCAAAGAGCCAAAAGTCAGAGGCGGCCAGTCTTAGCCTGGAATGTTTCACAGTGGGAATAGCAGTAGGCCACCACTAAGGCTTAGTTTCAGGATTTTTGGCAATCTATATGCCCTTCGAATTCTTGGTGAATTGGAATAGGTGCTTCCCAAGTTGTGGGTTGAACTGTCCATTGAAGAGATGTGTTGATGGCCTCCCTGATAGCTCAGAGGGAAAGAATCCACCTGCCAGTGCTGGAGACACTGGTTCGGTGCTTGGTCTGGGAAGATCCTACATGCTGTGGAGCAACGAAGTCCATGTGGCACAGCTGTTGAGCCTGTGCTCGGGAGTCCATGTGCCACGACTACAGAAGCCCTCACGCTCTAGAGCCTGTGGTCCACAATCAGAGAAGCCCCTGCAAAGAGAAGCCCTGGCAATGCACTGCAGCTGGAGAGGAGCCCCCATTTGCCACAACAAGAGAACAGCCCTCGCAGCAACGAAGACCCAGCACAGCTAAAAAACAAAAGAGAGAGAGAGATCGAGTAATGGGTTGAAGTCCGAACCCCCAGTAGCCGTGAATAAGACATTATTTACAAATAGGATCTTTGCAGATGGCATCAAATTAAGATGAAGTCAGATCTGATTGGAGTGGGCTTTAATCCAACGACTGGTAACCTTATAAGAGGAGAAGAGACATGGGGACACGCAGGAAAGGACCACGGGATGAGAGAATCAGAATCTGGAACGAGGTGAGTGAAAGCCAAAGGGAGCCCAGGACTGCCGACAACACCAGAAGCTAAAAGAAAAGCATGGGGGCAGATTGTCCCCGAAGTCCTCAGAGGCAGCACAGCCCTTGCCAACATCTTGATCTCCGTTTGGACTTCTGGTCCCCAGAACTGTGAGAGAATACATTTCTGTTGTTTTAAGCCACCCAGCTTGTGATACTTTGTGACAGCCGCCCTAGCAAATGAACACAGCCCACGCTGAACTTCTGTCCTTAAAATCACCTAAAGGGAATCTGATTTTCCTGAAGTACCGGTGCCGTGATGGCAGATTCCATTCGGGGTTCAACTTTTCCTAGTGATGGCACTAGGTCCATATTTCACGTTAGCTGATGAACTCTACATGAGATAATTTTTTTGTTTTTTTCGCCTTCTCTTGGTTTTCACTGAGGCACACAGGCTTCTCCAGTTGCAAGCACCTGGGTTTTAGTTGCCTCATGGCACTGGGATCTTAGTTCCCTGATCAGGGATTGAACCCGTGTCCCCTGCATTGGAATGCAGATTCTCAACCACTGGACCACCAGGGAAGTCCCTCTATGAGACCGTTTTGTGATATGTTTACCAACTGACAGCATGGTAGAATCATCAATTATAAGAAATAGAGGAAAACAAAAGAATGGGAAAGAGTAGAGATCTTGTCAAGAAAATTAGAAATACCAAGGGAATACATCATGCAAAGATGGGTACAAGAAAGGACAGAAATGGTATGGACCTAACAAAAGCAGATGTTAAGAAGAGGTGGCAAGAATATACAGAACTATACAAAAAAGATCTTAAAGACAGCATTTACTGGGCAAAATAATACGAGGGCAAAATGCCACATGTTCCTGCCTGACTTTGAAACACGTTATTTTACAGAGATGAAATAAAGGTGAAGGTGTCTCCTTGCCAGAACCCTGGAATTTCAGAGGTCTCTTTCAAGATTATTTAGGAAGTCTCTGCCAGCGTAGGAGCCTCTTCCCGTGGGTTTTTGAGCTGCCAGGCAAGGGAGCTGGCTGTCCTGGGAGACCAAGCCACTGGCCTGTGTTTTAAACCTATTGACAAAGTTGAAAGTCAACCTGCTTGCTTTCTTTCTTTTTTAAAATGATTTTATTTGTTTATTTATTTTTGGCCCTGCTGGGCCTCCGTTGCCGCGTGGGCTTTTCTTGAGCTGCAGCGAGTGCGTGGGCTTCTCATTGCAGTAGCTTCCCTTGTTGTGGAGCACGGGCTCTGGGGCACCCCAGCTTCAGTAGTTGCGGCCTGTGGGCTCAACAGCTGGGCTCCAGAGCACAGGCTCAATAGTTGTGGCACACAGGCTTAGTTTCTGCATGGCGTGTGGGATCTTCCTGGGCCAGGGATTGAACCTGCGTCTCCTGCATTGGCAGGCAGATTCTTTACCACTGAGCCACCAGGGAAGGCCTCAGCTGCTTTCTTAACAGAGATGCCACGGGACAGCGTCGGTCCTTATTCAGTCTGACAGCTTTCTACTTTGGTTTCTTGTCTTCCTTTTATCACATGTTCGTCAAATGACAGCCTTGAACATGGGTTCTCCAAGTTTTCTTAGGTCAGCTACAGAGAGACCCTCTGCGAACCCATTGTGGCTTTCAGGGTCATTCTCACTATCCCCTCATTAGGAGCCATACCATATCATCCCCTAAATTCATAGACTGAGGTTCTAACCCCCTCCTGCCCCTCTGGTGTCTCTGAATTGCAATTGTCTTTGGAGATAGGGCCTTTCAAGAAGTAATTAAATTAGGACTGCCCTGATGGTCTAGTGGCAGTGAACAAGGGTTCGATCCCTGGTCCGGGAAGATTCCACATTCCATGGGGCAACTAAGCCCGTGAGCTGCAACTACCGAAGCCCGCATGCCTAGAGCCCGTGCTCTGCAACAAGGGACGTCACAGCAATGAGAAGCCTGCACACCGCAACTGGAGAGCAGCCCCCGCTCGCTGCAACTAGAGAAAGCCCTGGCACAGCAATGAAGACCCAGCACAGCCCAAAATAAGTCAGTTCGAAAAGACGTAATTCAGTTAAAATGAGATCGTCAGGGTGGGCCTTAATCCTCTATGACTGGTGTCCTTATAAGAAGAGAAGATTAGGTCACAGCGCACGTTGGGGAGAGACTGAGGACACAGGAAGATGCCCATCCGCAAGCAGGAGACAGTCCACGCCAGAAACCAGTCCTGAGAACACCCTGATCCTGGACTTCCCGCCTCCAGGACTAGGAGGAAGTTAAGCTTCTGTTTTTAAAGAATTAAATCACCCAGTCTGTGCTATTATGGTCACCCCAGCGAACTGATAACACTCTCCCCATTCCATACAAAGCCCAGTCTTAAAAAACGCCTCTTTTCATGAATTTTTCTTTGCTTTTCCACCAGACAAATTCCTCCCTGCCTTGTACAGCCTTTAGACTCTTTATAATTAGACTCTGTGGGCTTCCCAGGTGGCGCTAGTGGTAAAGAACCTGCCTGCCAATTCAGGAGATGTAAGAGACACAGGTTTGATCCCTGGGTCGGAAAGATCCCTTGGAGGAGGGCAGAGCAACTCTCTCCAGTATTCTTGCCTGGAGAATCCCATGGACAGAGGAGCCTGGTGGGCTACAGTCCATAGGGTCACAAAGAGTCAGACAAGACTGAAGCGACTTAGCACACGCATGTACAATTAAGACTCTGTTGCTTTTAAGTAACTTTAAATTTATCTAATTATTTTTTTCTGATTTCAAAAGTAATGCCTGGGGACTTCCCTAGGGCTCCAGTGGTTAAGAACCTGCCTTGCAATGCAGGGGACGGGAGTTTTATCCCTGGTCGGGGAACTAAGATCCCACACGCCATAACTAGAGAGTCTGTGTGCTGTACCGGAAGATTCCGCATGATGCATAGAAGATCCTGTGTACTGCAACTAAGGCCCGATATAAACAAAAATTTAAAAAGTAATGCTGGTCACTAATCCACTCATTTCAGGAAAACGTCATGAAGAAAGTAAAAATCCTCTGCAATCCCTTCAGTTTCTACATCTTTAAGTACCTCTCCTATTTCTTAATATTGTCTTAAAAATGAGACCACATATTTTACACGGTGTTGTACAACTTGCTATTTTTTTCACCAAAAAATATATTTTAGGCATCTTTCCATGCCATAACAGCTCCATTCTTTTTCCTGGCAGCAGAGTATTCGATGGTATATAAATGCTATATAATTTCTTTAACCATCTCCCCACTTTGGGGCACATGGGTTGTTTCTGGTTTTTACTTTTCTGAATACCAGAAACAGAAGGCTGGTACATAGATCTTTGGCATAAATGAAGAAATCGTTTGAAGCAGAAATTCTAGGTCAAAGAATATAAACTTCAACAATTAAATAACACCCAACTATATATTAGAAAACACTGCAAACTACATTCCTGCCAACAGCATACGGCTATGCCCATTTTTTCACATCTTTGCCAACATTGGTTAGTAATACTTCTTCATCTTTTCTAGAAGGACTGATGACAAATAGTATCTCCGTGTTAATTAAGAACAGGGGAGATGGTTGGATGGCATCACCAACTCAATGGACATGAGTCTGAGCAAACTCCCAGAGATAGTGAAGGACAGGGAAGCCTGGCGCACTGCAGTCCGTGGGGCCGCAGAGTCGGACACAACTTAGCGGCTGAATAACAAACTCAGTCTCATCCATAGAGGAGAGCTTGACTTGGGAACCCCATGTTTTCAGTGCCTGGCATTTAATAAATGTGATATAGACAAAAATGTTTGCCTATCAAAATGTAATGTAACAGATTAGAAAATTGGGCAACTTAAAATGGGAGATTTGTGGGACAGATGTAACCAATCAAATGCACAGGGCAATGATGGAGCACCCTGATTCTTGAATTTTCTGGAAGGACAGAAACAGACGTATCCACAAGTGGAAGCAGGATTTGTTCATCATTACGAGGAAAAAGAATGTTTTGGCTAGAAATTAAAAATGCAAATGAAAACAAGCTTTAAGGTATCATTACAAACTGATTTATCCAGAAAGGAAATTAAACACATAATAGGCAATGGCCGGGGTGGGAGAGTCCATAAGCGTCTCCATACTTGGCAGGTTTATAAATGGGTTCAATGTTTTTGAAACTCAGAACAGCTCTGTGAATAATGAGTTGAAAAGCTGTTAATATCTTTGATCCTATAATTATCCCCAAAGAAATTCTCCCAAAGGGTGGGAGGAGTCATTGTACGTAAATGCTCCCAGCAGTGCTCCTCGTAAAGGCAAAAATTGGAAACAACTCAAATACCATATAATAAAGCTAAGGCTGAGCAGGCCACAGTGTGGCCACCCTCTGGAGTGTGGGATGGCAAGGAAATCATGTTGAAACTCAGCAGTAAGCTTATAAACTAGGGGTGAGTGAAGCAACCTGAGTATGAAGTAGTTGGTTCCTAGGGATTAGAAACACAAGTACGTTTTGATTTTTATTTTTGGCTGTGCTGTTCAGCTTGCGGGATCTTAGTTCCCCAGCCAGGGCTCAAACCTGTATCCTCTGCAATAGAAGTCCAGAGTCCTAATCATTGGACTGACAGGGAATTCCCCAAAACACGTGTATATTTTGAATTCCCTCCCCCAGCCTTGCCTCTATACTCCAGCCACATGATACCCATTCAGCCTTAATGTCTGCTCCTTCTCAGTCTCCTGTTATTTTCTCTGCCTGGAAGCTCTCTCATCCACTCTTCATACTTAGACTTTTTTCTAAAAAACATCATTTATTTATTTAGGTTGGGCTGGGTCTTTGTTGCTGCACCAGCTTTCTCTAGTTGCAGTTAGTGGGGGCTACTCTCGAGTTGCCGGCTTTTCACTGTGGTGGCTTCTCATTGTGGAGCATGGGTTCTAGGCTCACGGACTTCAAAAGTTGTGGTGCACAGGCTTAGTTGTTCCTCGGCACGTGGGATCTTCCCAGACCAGGGATTGAACTCATGTCTCCTGCATTGGCAGGTGGTTTCTTTACCACTGGGCCACAAGGGAGGCCCCATAACGAGAATTTTTATTTTATTTTTGGCCCCACCATGTGACTTGTTGGATCTTAGTTCCCCAACCAGGGACTGAACCTGCACCTTTGGCAGTGAAAGTGCAGAGTCCTGACCACTGGACCACCAGGGAATCCCCTTCATAACTGGAATTTTTAGGAACCTATTTCAGGCACTTCCTTGGTGGCTCTGCTGCTGCTGCTGCTAAGTCGCTTCAGTCGTGTCTGACTCTGTGCAACCCCATAGACGGCAGCCCACCAGGCTCCCCCGTCCCTGGGATTCTCCAGGCAAGAACACTGGAGTGGGTTGCCATTTCCTTCTCCAGTGCAAGAAAGTGAAAAGTGAAAGTGAAAGTGAAAGTGAAGTCGTGCCTGATTCTTTGTGATTCCATGGATTGCAGCCCACCAGGCTCCTCTGTCCATGGGATTTTCCAGGCAAGAGTACTGGAGTGGGTTGCCATTGTCTTCTCCCCTGGTGGCTCAGTGGACAAAAATCTGCCTGTCAGTGCAGGGACACAGGTTTGACCCTGGTCTGGGAGGATTCCACAGGCTCCAGAGCAATTAAGCCAGACAACCACAATTACTAAGCCTGTGCTCTAGAGTCTGCCCGCCGCAACTACAGAGCCCATGTGCTGCAACGGCTGAAAGCCAAGCGCCCTAGAGCCTGTGCTGCACAAGAGAAGCCGCCACAAGGAGAAGCCCACACACCACAATGCAGATTAGACCCCTACTTGCTGCAACCAGAGAAAGCCTGAGTGCAGCCACGGAGACTCAGTTTCAAAAAATAACAGAACCTCCTTAGAGAAGGTCAAAGCAACAGTCTCACCCAAGAGGGGCAAAAAGGAAAGACAAATGTTCCCACCTCAAACTCTGTCCTTGGCGATAACCAACAACAGCCTGGGCACAGCCTTCTGCCTGGTTCGCTCTGCAACCACTGCTGTGGCCAACTCCTATCTTCCCTTCGGTTCTCAGAACAATGTCACCTCCTCCAAGAAGCCCTCTCTGACCACACTCCACTCTTCCAGAGCGGGCTGAGTGAGGAGCATCTCCTCTGCGGTGCGGTTATCATCACAAACTTATTTCTGTAATTACCTGCTTAACATCTATTTTCTGCACTGGACTGCAAGCTCCACAAGGGTAGGGATTTGATCTCGGTCCTGTTCACAATTGGGCATTCAGTAACGGTAGCCCCCCAAGTGAGCACTAATGAATAATAACATTACTCATGAATAATACTAGCCAACATCATGGGGACCTTCTTTTCTGCCACACGGTGTTCTAAATGCTCTATGTGGGGTTTTGTTTTTGTTTTTTGGCTGACCAAAAGGCATGTGGGATCTTAGTTCCTGACCAGGGATCGAACCTGTGCCCCCTGCATGGAAGCACAGACTCTTAACTACTGGATCACCAAGGAAGTGTGGTCCAGTGGTTATTTAGTTTTACTTTACATAGATCCAGTGGTTATTTAGTTTTACTTCTACGTGCGTTATTTAATTTTACTTCTCCCTGCAACAATACGAGAAGACAGGCACTGTTGTTATTCCCATAATCATGTCATCTGCCCTAGGAAATACAGTTGAAAATGGGCAGAATTGAGACCCAATCCAGGCAGCTCCAAGCCCTCACCTCCATCTCATAGTAATAGTAATAAATGACAGCCAGGCAGCAGCTGGGGGACTTACCCACGGAGGCGATGTCGGCCAGCTGATCCTCAGCCTCCTCGGGGTTGAGCAGGTCTGTCTTGCTCTTCTTTATAGTGGCTCTCCGCAGAGCTCCAACAATGGAAACACGGCAAGAGAAAAAGACGTTACCCTTTTTGCTATAACAATGACATTGACCGCGTGTGTCCCTGGATGCCAGGCGCTCTATTAGGGACTTACTCCATGTTGTTGGATTTCACCCCCATGGCAGTCTGGTTTCATGGGAAGTAACAGTATGCCCATTTCACAGATGTGGGGACAGAAGCTTCGGGAGGTTACATGACTTTGCCCATGGGGTAAAGATGAGAACCAAGTTACCACTTAATCTAAGTCTGGGCTCTTGGTCAACATTTTCCCTCTAGAAGTCCTAGGATTGGACATGTAGACTCCTATGAAAACGGCCCACCCCCTTAACCTTTAGCACACTTGCCAGGCTGGCTGGGACTGTAGAAGCCCTTCCTTAATATTTAGGTTCTACACCCCAAGAGCTCTCCAGGGGACAGTAAGTTCAGGCACACACTTCCAATAAAGTGATTTAGACACCCCCATTCCCTGGTAGTTCAGCTGATAAAGAATCCACCTGCAATGCAGGAGACCCCGGTTTGATTCCTGGGTCAGGAAGATCCACTGGAGAAGGGATAGGCTACCCATTCCATTATTCTTGAGCTTCCCTGGTGGCTCAGACGGCAACAAATCTGCCTGCAATGCAGGAGACCTGGGTTTGACCCCTGGGTTGGGAAGATACCCTGGAGAAGTGGACAGCTACCCACTCCAGTATTCTGGCCTGGAGAATTCCATGAACAAAGGAGCCTGGCATGCTGCAATCCATGGGGTTGCAAAGAGTCGGACACGACTGAGTGACTTTCACTTTCATTTATGGGTAGTGTCTTCCATCTCCTTTCCTTCCTTCTCACTCCTGGTTTCTTCAATCCACAGTCATTGCTCTGTCTAGTCAAATTTCTAATGTAAGACAACTGTCCTTAATAGTAAGCTGGATTCTTGGTGAAATTATTTTATTTTTGGCCATGGTGCATGGCTTGTGGGATCTTAGTTCCTCAACCAGGGATTGAACCTGGGCCGCTGCAGTGAAAGCGTTGAGTTCTAACCACTGGACCGACCACCAGGGTACTTCCATTGCTGAAATTACTTAAAAAAAAATTTGGCTGCATCTTGTGGCATGTGGGATCATAGTCCCCTGACCCAGTACTGAACTAGTGGCCCTTGCATTGGAGGCAGGGAGTTTCAACCACTGGACTACCAGGGAAGTCCCTGAAATGACTATTATTTATTTTACTTAGTGAACATAGATGGGGCTGACCCCAAGCCAGACACTGTCCTATGGATTCTATCTGCCTTATTTAATATAATAGTCATAAACAATCAACTCAGGTTGGTATGGTAATTATCACGGCCATTTGACAGATGAGGAAAATGGAGGCACAAAGCAGAAGCTGGGCACATGGTCAAAGCAGACAGGGCAGGCAGGAAACAGGAACCCTGTGTCAAAGTCCTGAAATTCCTTGACGAAACAGAGTCTCACCATTCTCCATATCTTCCTGGGCCCAACCCAGTCTTGTGTTAATTCTTGGCAACACTTGGGCCCTGAACATCCATCCCCTGGAGGCCCCTTAGAAAGAAGCAACCCGTTCCCCAGCTCTGACTCCTCCTGTGTTCCCTGGGACCCATCCCAACCACCAAGCCAGGTTCAGAGCAGTTACCATCAAAGGGATGTCTCTGCTCCCCATCAGTTTCATCTTCGGCGAGGATCACCTCTTCTGAAGAGCAAGAGCACATAGTTAATTTACACTCCAGCATCTGGAAGACTCTCCTGGGGATGGGTTCCCTTGGATGGGAAAGGAGAAGAGTCCTCCCAGGCACTCCAGTCTCCCCTTGCTGAGTGACAACTCTATCAGCCAGAGATGTGCTTGCTAACTTGCTTTTGACTCCCAGCCCCACTTAAGCAACAGCTGTAATACCAACATCATCCCTACCTGCTTCAAAATAAAAACCAACCTCCTAACCACAACTTATAAGATCTTGCCTGATCTGACCCCTGTCACCTCCCTACCCTCCTTTCCTCTTGCTCTCTCCCTCACTCTGCCCCAGCCCCACTGGCTTCCCCGCTGTGACTCCACTCTGCTCCTACCCCAGGGCCTTTGCACTTGCTGTTCCCTCTGGGGGGAAGGCCCCTCCCCTGGACATCCAAAAGGCCTCCTTATTCACTTCCTCCAGGTCTCTGCTCAGAGGTCACCTCCTCAGAGAGATTCTCTCTGATCACCCTGCTGTCTCTCTTTCCTGCCTCCTACAGTGTTTTATTTTTCCTCTCAGCATTTAGCAACACCCAATATTATGTGTATTTGGTTATTTTCTGTCTCATTAGACTATCAGAGCCCTGCAGGCAGAGATCAAGTCTCAGTGTCTAGAACACTGTCTGGCAGCCAGCAGGTGCCCCATAATTATCTGAATTACCAAACAAATAAACATGTACAATACCTACTGTATGTTAGGTACTGCTCTCTCTCTTTTTTTTTTGGCTGAGCCACTTGGCATGCAGGATCTTCCTTGACCAGGGATTGAACCCATGCTCCCTGCAGTGGGAGTGTGGAGTCTTAGCCACTGGACAGCCAGGGAAGTTGAAGCACTTAGCTTAGATCACCTTAGGGACATCTCAAACAGCTTTATGAGGTAGGTATTATCATGATCTCTGTTTAACAGGCTAGGAGACTGAGGCACAGGGCAGTGAGGGGCATTGCTAGGAGGTGGCAGAGTAGGGATCTAAACCAATGTCTGGTTTTAGAGCTCTCGAGTATAATGTTATGTCATGTCCTGGCTTCATCTCTCTGATTCCTGTTGCCAAACATCGGGACTATCAGTTCAGATCCTCTATCTCCTCCCCTCATCCATCTCCAAACTGCATGCACGACTCTCGGTGTGCTCCATGACATGGGATTTCACTTCTTGGGCCCCGGGATGAAAGGGCCTCACCTGCTTTTGAGATCCACTCCATGTATCCATTGAGCTCTCGTTCAATCTGCTGCTGCCGCCTCAGCTTCAGAAAAGCCCGCCGGTTCTCCACCCGCTCCCTTTCTTTGGCAAACTCCCTGAAGAAGCGCAGGAGAGTCAGGTCTGGCTGTTTCAGAAATTTTAGGGAGTGTGCGTGCGTGTGTGTGGGGGGATTCAGAATCCCTGGAGGGCAGTGCATTAAAACAAGAGGAATCAGGTCTTCTGGGAGAAGATCAGAATACTATAGGAGTGGGCATTTCTGCCAGCTTCCCACGTTTCCCACCAACTACACCCAGTTAGAGAAAAAAACCCCACAAAACCATAAACCATGTCATGCCAACCACTGCTGGCTGTAAACCCCATTCTCATTTTTTGTACTCTTGGCTAAAGAATAGTTTCATCCCTTTTTTAAGTTAGGCCAGTGACACAAAAGCTGAAGATTTCTGCAGCAATCTCCCTTCCATGATATAGCACCCTTCGGGTTTCCCTTTTTCTTCTTCTTGTTTGGAGTGTGAGATGCCTATCTTGTGAGTGTGAAGTAGCCATTTTGAGGCCATAAAGAATCCATGAGATTTAAAGTCTCTAATAAGGATGTCAGCACGGAAAGCTAGAAGAAGCTGGGGTCTATCACGACACCATGGAGCCAGCAAACCAATCCCCAGGCTTGTAGTGAGAAAAATTAAACTCATTTATGATGAAGCCAGAAAAACAGTCTTGGGGGTAGGGTACAATGTGTGTTATGAAAATGCATGTTTGATTGTAAGCTACAATTTTATATTTGGAAAATAAGGGAAGGGGAAAACCCAACCTGTTATTTTTTTAAAAATGTAAATTATAGAAATTAAAACTCTATAGAATTTTCTTGTGTTTTGTGTTGTGGGTCTGAAAAATTTGAGAAAACCTTCAAAAAAAGTACTGAGCTACATTTTGGAAGTAGCTCAGTGCCAGGGCTGAAGCTTAGTGAGTGAAGCCTGGGTTGGATTTCAGGTCCCATGAATCTCTTCACTGGGTGTCCCCAGAAGTGCACAACTTGAGCATCTGTACATGGATTGCTGATAATGGACCAATAACCCAAAGCAAGAGAAGAGACCTATTCTGTGCCTGGAGAATGAAAACAAAGTTTTGATGGCCTCTTCCTGGGGAAAAGATGGTGTGGGGGAATGGGATGGGAGGAGTAGCAGAGACTTACCCAGACAGCACACCCAGGACGAGGTTCAGCATAAAAAAGGAGCCGATGATGATGAGGGGGATGAAGTACAACCAGTTCCAAGTGTTCCCTGAGGCATCGTTGCTCTACGAGGGGTGAGGAAGGAAAGCAGGTGAGTACCGAGGGGGACTTAGGTATGACCTGAAAGGTGGAGGGGGTAGCTCTGGTTCTCCAGGGGTTTGTTCTCAAATGCCCTTGGCCTGTGGAGTTCTAGAGTCCTGGTACCCCAGAGAGGGGAAGAGAGCACAAGATCAACCAGTGGGGGAAACTACAGAGGTACCATTGGAAGGACAAAGCTCCCTCCGACTCACAGGTTTTCAGGGGACTAGAAACCAGCATGAAACTCAGGAGGACTCCCCACACCAAACTCCAGAAGCAGAAGGGGAAAACCCCACTGAAGTGTAGAAATAAACCCTTAGTTCCCTCCCTCTCTCCCAAACAGTCATACTGCCTCCCTTGAGAGAAGGTGCATGGTGGCAGGGTCTGATGGTTAGGTTAAATCACCAAGCTAGACAGCAGGACCATGAACCTTTTCCTCAAGTGTCTCCCACTTCTATTGCCTGCCCCATCAATGTCAACCACAGAAAAATTGCCAGGAAAGCCTATCGAGGTCAATTCTCAAGGGGGAGGACTGTCCACAAATAGAACATTCTTCTCTGGGAGAACAGGACACTATGCCAAGGAGGAAGTTAGGAGGGGAAGAAAATCAAGCCTAGAGAGAGACATAAAATCCAGCACTTAGAGACTACTTTTTTGTTTGTGCCAGACACCCTTCTAAGCAGTACTGCTGCTGGTTTATTTACTCATTTAATCCTCATGATGTCCCTATGTTATTGTCATGAATTGTGGGAAACGAGGCCCATGAAGTCAAAACTGAAGCCTGAGCTTACAGAGCTAGACGGTGGTGGACACGGGATCTGAACCAGGTGGCTGGACCCCAGAGCCTACGGACTTAACCTCTGTCCTGGCGGGGAAGCCTTCTGGTGCTTTACCAGCTCTGTGACATCTGCAGAATGTGGGGCCCCCAAATGTGGCTTTAAAAGCTCACCTTTAAAAGCTCATTCGGTGCCACTGCAGGCCTGCAGAAAGGCTAAGATGAGAATGACTGACAACGCCGGGTGCTGGTGAGTCTGTGAAGGAACTAGAACTCTCACATGCTGTCAATGGAGGGTAACATGGTGTATGAGTTTCCTGTGGCTGCTGTGACAAAGAACCACGGAATGAGTGGCTTCAAACAGTGGAAATTTACTGGCATATAGTTCTGGAGGCCAGAAACCCAAGATCAGGGCTTCAGCATGGTTGGTTCCTTCTCGGGGCTCTGAGGGAGAGTATGTTCCATGCCTTTCCCCTGGGATCTGGGGGTTTGCTGACAACCTTTGGTGGCCCCTTGGCTTGTAGGTGCATCACCCTGATTTCTGTCTTCATCAATACATGACTTTCTCTCTCTCTGCATGTCTGCCTCTGTGTCCAAACTTCCCCTTTCTACAGAGACACTAGTCATATTGGCTTAGGGCCCATCCTCATGGCCTCCTCTTAACCAATTGTTCCTGCAGTGACTCCATTCCCAAATAAAGTCATATTCTGATGTACTAAGGGTTAGAGCTTCAACATGTGAATTTGGGAAGAGGCACAATTCAATCCATCATACAGAGTACAACTACTTTGAAATGGGATGGGAATTTCTACTAAAATTAATCATGCACCTTCACTATGACCTGATCATGGCACCCCTGCGATATTATCCAGCAGAAATGTGACCCTGTCTATGCCAAAGATATACGTAAGAATGTTCACAGCGGTGATCTTCATAAAGCCCCAACCTGGAAACAATCCGAATCCTTGTCAACAAGAGAGAAAATAAATAAATGGAATATCGAGCAATGAAAGACCGCCGTTTATCACATGAAGCCTTACAGACCTGGCATCCAGCGAAAGCCAGACAGAAAAGAGTGTATATTAGGTTGGCCGAAAAGCTCATTCGGGTTTCTCCACCTGGTGTTACAGGAAACCCAATAGAACATTCTGGCCAGCCCAATAGATAAGATTCTACTCATGTAAAATACAAAAACAGGCAAACAAGCTGATGATATCTGAGGTCTAGATGGAGTATCCTTTGGAGAGAGTAGTGACTGAGGAGAGAGCAAGAAGAGAAGCTCTTGAGGCTGAGAAGGCTCTGTTTCCTGATTCTGGGTGCTGGTTATACCCCCGTGTCCAGTTTGTGAAAATTTATCAAGCTCCTTGCTTATGATTTGTGAAGTGTTCTGTATATTGATTTCACTTGAACCTCCCCCAAAGATTTTTTTTTTCAAAGAAAATCAACTTTACCTTAAAAAAGCAAGGAGATTCTGACACATGCTACAGGGTGGATGAATCCTCAGGACACTATACTAAGTGAAGTAAGCCAGACAGGAAAGGATAAAAACTATATGATTGTACTCATATGAAGTTCCCACATTTGTCAAATTCAGAGACAGAAAGCAGAACGGTGGGCAGGGTCTTGGGGAGGGGGACAGCGTTTCAGTTCTGCAAGGTGAGAGAGTTCTGGAGAGGGACAGTGGTAACAATTTATATCAACATGAATGCACTTAGTGCCAATGAAGTGGGCACCTAAATGAATTAGACAGTAAATTTTAGGTTATACTTATTTCATCACAACAATTAAGAAAGAAAACAAACCAAAAAAGCCAACTTTTATCATCACGGACACAGGTTCTGGGGACAATGAAGGTGCCACTCCCAGCTCATACTTGTGTTCTAAGAGAGTTCTAATGCTTTGCTTCTGGAAGGTTCTGGAAGAAAGAAAAGGGTCAGCAGAGAGGACTGGACAGAAGGCAGAACTGGCTTTGTGTTCCCCCCTCCAGCACTGCTGTGGCTGAGCCATTTTGTTCCCATTTCTTGGAGCTAAATATAGCCCAGGAGAGAAAGCCTGCACTGGCCAACAGATGAAAAAAGTCTGGGCTGTCTCAGGAGGCAGGTCTGGCATAGAGACAGAGTGGTTGCGGGTGGGGGGGGAGGAGGGCAGGCCTGAATGGGGGAGAAGTGGCTGAGGTCCCTTGGTATCAAGGCAGCCCCTCCATCCCGGGATCTGCCTATACCCCAGCTCCCGGATGCACTTAAAGCACCTGGCCCCGTGATGCTGCCTGGCATAAAAGACACTCACAATGCCAGGGCCTGTATATTGATTCTGTATATCAATTGATCCTCTCACAGAATGTGGTATGTGCTCCTTCCCATCTTCCTGGGTGAGGAAACTGAGGCAAACGGAGGGCAAGTCTCATGTCCAAGATCCCTGCTGTGGGCTGCATTGTATTCTGTCAAAAGGTATGTTGGAATCCTAACCCCCAGGACCTGTCAATGGGACCCTACTCGGAAACAGGGTCTCTACAGCTGCCACCAGCTTAAGATGAAGTCACGGTCGTGGGCCCTAGTCCCTTAGGACTGGTGTCCTCTTAAGAAGAGGAAAACAGGGATTTCCTTGGTGGTCCAGTGGTTAAGAATCCATCTGCCAATGCAGGGGACACAGGTTTGATCCCTGGTCTGGGAAGATTCCCCATGCCACAAGGGAACTAAACTTGTGCACTGCAGCGACTGAAGCCCGTGCCTGGAGTCCATGCTTCACAAGAGAGGCCACTGTCGCGAGAAGCCCGCACATCGCAACTACAGAAAGCCCGTGCCCAGCAATGAAGGCCCAGTGCAGACAAAAATAAAGACATAAAACAAAAATAACATTCAGCAAAGAAGAGGAAAACACAAGGTGAAGACAGGGACACACAGCCATGTAACAGTGGAGGCAGAGGCTGGAGGGACGCAGCTGTGAGTCAAAGAAGGCTAAGGCTTGAGAGTCACCACAAGAGGTTCGGAAGAGGCAAAAAAGAATTCTACCCAGAGTCTCAGAGGTAGTGTAGCTCTGCTGGCATTGGAGAGGCAGGTGGGACAACCTCTCTCACTCTAGTAGAGCTTGTTTGAGCTGACAGAACACCCCTCGATTGCCCCAGTCTCCACACCCAGTGGATGGAGGAAACTGAGGCTGTGGAAGATGCTTTGATTTGCCTGGCTCACACACAGTGTGGATGGCATGGCTGTGACTAGACCCATCATTCTGGCTTGCATCCGACTGATCTTTTTTTCTATCTCACTCATTCACTGCACTTACATAGTATTTTCTGTTTATAAAAATTGGCCCAAGAGAGTCTTAAAGAAGAGGGAAAATACTGATTCATCTCAGCACTGTTGGTACCTAGCGTGGCGCCGGGTGCTTAGCAAGCATTCGATAAATACTCATCAAACAAATTAATGGCTGAGTCCCAGTAAAATCCTTAAGTGCCTTCTGGTTTATGGCTTATTTTCCTCTAATTTTTTGCACATGGTTCATTCAGAAGAAGTATAGAAGATGCAAAAATAAGCCCCCCCCACCCCCCGCCAACAACCAAACAACACTCAGCCCAAAAGAACACCCAACTCCCCAGCATAAAGGATAAGGATGGGGTGGTTTAGGCAACAAACGTATGGGTACCAAGGGGGAAAAGAGGGTGTGATGGGTTGGGAGACTGAGGTGATATGTACACACTGTGCTCAGTCACATCCGACTCTTTGCAACCTCACGGACTGTAGTCTGCCTGGGATTTTCTAGGCAAGAATCCTAGAGTGGGGTGCCATTTCCTACTCCAGGGGATCTTCCTGACTCAGGGGTTGAAACCACGTCTCTTGTGTCTCCTGCACTGGCAGGAGGATTCTTTACCCACTGAGCCACCTGGGAAGCCCATATATACACTGCTATGTATAAAATGGATAGCTAACGAGAAACTACTGTGGGGCACAGGGAACTCTGCTCAGTGCTCTGTGGAGACCTAAAGGGGAAGGAAATCCACAATAGAGGGAGTGTATGTATACGTATAGCTGATTCACTTTGCTACATAGTAGAAATGAACACAACATTGTAAAGCAACTATATGCCAGTAAAGAATAAAGAAGCCATATTTCACATGAAAAGATGCTGGTGGCTCAGACAGTAAAGAATATGACTGCAGTGGAGGAGACCCGGGTTTGATTCCTGGGTCGAGAAGATTCACTGGAGAAGGAAACGGTTACCCACTCCAGTATTCCTGCCTGGAGAATGCCATGGGCAGACGAGCCTGGCAGGCTGCAGTCCATGGGATCACATAGAGTTGGTCACTAATTATGAGACAAGTGGAAATCAACCCTAAATGTCCATCAACAGAGAAATGGCCAAAGATGTGGGACAAAAGAACGGAGTGGCTTTGACCATGAAAGACCCAGAGCCCCAAGGTGCCATGAGGGGGGCTGTATTTCTGTCCCAGTTTATGAAAAAGTGTTAGCTGCTCAGTCGTGTCTGATTGACTCTTTGTGACCCCACAGACTGTAGTCTACTGGGCTCCTCTGTCCACGGGATTCTTCAGGCAAGAATATCAGAATGGGTAGCCGTTCCCTTCTCCAGGGGATCTTCCCGACCCAAGGATCAAACCCAGGTCTCCTGCATTGCGGGCGGATTCTTTACTGTCTTGAGCCACCAGAGAAACCCCAGTTTATGCCTGTTATTAAATCATGCAATGCCTGCTAATTATTTTTTGAGCCCTCCTTTCCTCCATTCACTCTCAAAACGGCCCTCGTTTGGGTGGTAAATTATGTGGTCTGTTTCTGAGGTCTCCCGTAACCTTCCCTGGCCTCTTCAGCTCCCTTGCTCATCCTCACTCCTTCACTTCCAGCCACATGGGCCACCTGGCTGCTCTTCACAAATGCCAGAATCACTGCTACCTCAGGGCCTTTGCACCGGCTGTCTTGTCCACCTGGGTCTCTCTTTCCTCATATACCTGTATGGACCCTCCTCACTTTTTTCAGGTCCTATTAGAAGAACTTCAACCTCTCCCCTTGAGGGTCCACAACACGTCTCCTGCTTTATTTGTCTCAGAGTCGGCAAACCACTGCCCACGGGCTCGTCACCTGTTTTTGTAAATTAAAGGTTTTTGGCACACAGTCACGCCCATTCACTATGTATCTCTCTGTGGCTGCTTTTGTGCCATGAAAGCAGACTGCGTAGTTGTGACAGAGACTACATGGCCCACAAAGCCTAAACTATTTAAGATTCTGCCACATATATAAACATTTCTTAATTATCTTGTTGACAGCTTGCTTCTCCCATCAAAATGTCAACTCCCCCCCAAAAAGGGATTTTTGTCTCTTCCTCTTGCTGCATAGAAAGTTGCCTGTATGCAGTACACATCCAATGAATGTTTGTTGTGTGAATGTGTAATCTAAAGTGCCCCTCGCCCCCTCCCCGCTGAGATCTGATGCTTTGATATTGGCCAAGATGAACATCTATGAATTAACAAGAGCTGAGGTCAAGGATTAGTTTCTACCACTCGTGACTGGCATTTTACCTGTTGACTAAGCACAGCTTTGTCGCTTTCCTAATTGACACTGAGAGAGTAACAGAGTAAGAGCAACAAAGAAAAGCATGGAGAGGTGGGACGGAGAGAGAGAAACAGGTGAACAAAGGAAAGGGGGAGGGAGAAAGATGTAGAGACAGAGAGCAGGAATGAAGAGAGACAGAGAGAGGGAAAAAGAAAGAGAAAGGGAGTTTTTAGAGAGAGGGAGGGAGTGTAATGGCTTCCCAGGTGGCTCAGTGGTAAAGAATATGCAGGAGATGAGGGTTTGATCCCTGGGCCAGGAAGATCCCCTGGAGAAGGAAATGACAACCCACTCTAATATTTTTGCCTGGGGAATCCCATGGACAGAGGAGCCTGGCGGGCTATAGTCCATGGAGTTCAAAAGAGTCAGACATGACTTACTGACTAAATGGCAACACCAGGGGAGTGTAATAGTTAATGCTCAGTGCTGGGTTTGAATCCTGATTACACCACTCTCACTAGGGGATCTTGACAAGTCCCTGCATCACTGTGGGCCTCAGTTTCCTCATCTGGAAGATGGACCTAAAAACATCTCCCCACATGAGTTTTTAAAAAATATTCATTTATTTATTTGACTACACTTGGTCTTAGATGCAGCAGGTGGGATCTAGTTCCCTGACTAGGGATCAAACCCAGGCATCTTGCATTGGCAGCATGGAGTCTTAGCTACTGGACCACCAGGGAAGTCCCATGAGGCTGTTTTATGGATCAGTTGATGATAAAAGGAAGATGTAGGGATGGATGCAGCAGGCTCTCAGCAAATGGCAAAATGTTAACTTAAGATGTACTGGTTCTGCCAGGACCCCAGTCTTTTTAGCTCCCTGCCCTGGTAACAACCAAGAGAGGGCAGGTCCCATCACCCACACTGCACTCCCACGCTACTTTGGCCCAGATGATGAGGAGCATGTTGGGGATGTCCTCTGTGTAGGGTGGGGTGATTTCTCTTTTTTTTTTTGAGTCATGCAGGCGCATATGGTGAGGGGGTCCCTGTGAAATGAGACTGCCTGTCACTCAAGCAACACACAATGCTCTAGCAAATGGCCTCAGTGCAGCCCTCCTGGGCTTCCCCCATCTCACCCCCTTGAACTCAGAGAGCCAGTCCTCCAGCCTGTTTGCTGTAGGAGGCGGCAAATGGCAGATTCCAAGGCAGCCAGTGCTGAGTCAGAGTTGGATTCCAACCTTAACTCCATGTGTGTGGCTCTGGGCCTCAGTTTCCTCATCTGTAAAATGGGGATATTTAAGGCTCTACCATCATGGAGTCACAGGTGGTGCACAGAGAAACACCTAGAATAATGTGGTGGAGATGAAATGGCTGATAATCCGCTATTATTCGAGTATGTTGCTCAGATCCAGATTGGGCCCCAGGAAGGTCCAGCAATGAGGCTTGTCCAGTGGGCACTGGAGCCATATGGGTTCTTCAGAGGCTCTGGGACAAGGGAGCTGGCTATGTTGACTGAGGTTCATTCTCTAGCAGTTAAAAATGACTTGGGCTACACTTTTGGCACAGAATTTCAACATATACCTGCCTTTGCAGTCTTTGGGCTTGGATAAGCACCTACCCTACCACAAAATCCTAATGGAGATAGGTCCACCACGCCCAGAGATGCCCCAGTGGCCCATCTCCAAGGATCCCTGGTCCTCTAGAGCAGGGTTTCTCAACATCAACACTCTTGACATTTTGGACTTGGTAACTTGTGGTGGGGGCTGAGCCAGACAGACTGCAAGAACTTGCATTAGTTGCTTAACTATTACCTCCCTGGAGGGTTTTCCTAGCCACAGTAACCACAGAAGTCTCTGTGAGATTCGCTCAGTCTCAACTGGGGTGGGAATCCTTTGGGGTCTGAGAACAGAAACTATGAAGTCTGAATTTGCATTGAAAAAGTTAACCCTTCACTTTCCCAAGTAAAGAATCTGCCTGCAATGCAGGAGACCTGGGTTTGATTCCAGGATTGGGAAGATCCCCTGGAGAATGGAATGGAATTCTTCTGTAAAGATTTGTCTCTTCTTTACTTATTCTGTTAATTTAATAATAAAGTAATAAGATGATTACTTATTACTGTATGTCAATCAAGAAGTCATTTATTTTTGTGTGTACTCTCTCTGGATAGGTAATGTAAATAAAAACACCCAGAATACAGTGGGCACCCAGAAAATGCTCTCTCTTCTCCTTCCTTCCCATCTCCTGGTCTATAAATAACCAAAACATCTCTCTTCCCTCCTGAACACTTAACAAGACAAATTTAAATATATTCCCTGATTATAAAAGTAAATTGTGAAACTATTATATATACAATTGATAAGCAACAAAGATTTATGGTATAGAACAGGGAATTATATTCAATATTTTATAATAGGCTAAAATGGAATACAATCTGCAAAAAATAATGGAATCACTATGCTGTACATCTGAAACTAATGCAATATTGTAAATCAACTATCCTTCAATAAAAAAGAAGATAAAAACCAATCATGTTCACACTGCTATATTTAAAAATGGATAAGCTGTATAGCACATGGAACTCTGCTCAATGTTATGTAGCAGCCTGGATAGGAAGGGAGTTTGGAGGAGAAAAGATACACATATATGTATGGCTGAGTCCCTTTTGTCAACCTGAAACTATTACAACTCTGTTAATTGGCTATACTCCAATATAAAATAAAAAGTTTTAAAAAGTCCGTTGTGCTCATTGCAGACAAATTTGTCAATATAGAGAAGTATCAAGAAACATATTGCCAAGTCCCACTACCTAGATGCCATCTTGGTACAGTGGACTTCAGTCTTTTTTTTCCTTATATTTTCAAGATTATCCACTTGAGATTATAAGGGTCTACAGACTGAACTATGTCACCATTCACAAGTTGAAGCCCTAATCCCTGATGTAATGGCATTTTTTAGATGGAGTCTTTGGGAGGTGACTAGGGTTATAGGAGGTCATGAGAGTGGGACCCCTATGATGGGATTAGTGTCCTTGTAAAAAGAGATCCCAGAGAGCTTGTTCTCTCTCTCCCCCCTCACCATGAGAGGGCACAGTGAGAAGGCAGCCATCTGCAAGCAGGAAGAGAGCCCTCGCCAGAACTGGACCATGCTGGCACCCTGATCTCAGACTTCTAGTTTCCAGAACTATGAGAAAGCACACTTTTGTTGTCTAAGCTGCCCTGTCTATGGTATTTTGCAATGTCAGCCTGAGCCCATCTGTCAGCACAGGAGACCTAAGAGACATTGGTTCAATCCCTGGGTCAGGAAGATCCCCTGAAAGAGGGCATGGCAACCCAGTATTCTTGCCTGGAGAATCCCAGGGGCAGAGGAGCCTGGTGGGTTACAGTCCACGGGGTCCCAAAGAGTTGGACACAACTGAAGTGACCTAGCACAGCATACGCACCTTGGTTCTTTTAAAAAGAATCAGTTCCCCTTACTTGTAATTATATATGGTGAGCATTTCCCTGAATCCTTAAATATTCCCCCAACAGATGATTTTTAACGACGACATGATACTCCATCATATGGAGGGACCATACGGTATTTAACCAGTTGCTTCCAGTTTTGTTCTATTTTTACAGATAATGCTGGGGTGCACACCCTGATATGAATCTTCGACAGCATTTCTGATTACTTAAGGATAGGCTTTTTCTAAAAGCACTTTAACTGGGAAATCAAGTGGGAAAGAAAAGAGATAAATTGAAAAATAGAAAAACCTGGATGGGGCCCCAACATACCATGAGGTGAGCTGCTGTTCCCTCAGCCAAGGACGTTCTTCTCTGAAACATCTGCCTGGCTCTCTTCTCTGTGGAAATGTCCCCTCCTCTGAGAAGCCCTCCCTGATTGCCTGGCCTAAACTGGCCCCTGCACCCCATCGCCTGTCCTTTCATGCTGCTGTGGTCGTCACGGGACAATGGGGCAAGTCACTGTGTCCCACATTACACACTTGCTTAAGGTCTATCTTTCACATCCTGAGATTATTTATCAACGTTTAGTGGTCACGTCTGTCTCCCCAACGAGGGTGGAGATTTTTGTCTCTCTTCTTCATTGTGCTATATCCCTGATCACCTGATCATTTCCTGGCACACAGTGGACATTCAGTAAGTAATATTGGGATTCCTCTAGTGCTCTATGGTTGAGAATCCCCCTGCCAATGCAGAGGACATGGGTTCAATCCCTGGTCCAGGAAGAGTCCACATGGCATGGGACAGCTAAGCCCGTGTGCCACAGCTAGTGAGCCTGCACGCCCTAGAGCCTGTGCTCTGCGAGAGAAGCCGCCACAATAAGAAACCCAGGCACCACAACTAGAGAGCAGCCCCCACTCACCATAACTAGAGCTAGAGGGCAGCCCCCACTCACCACAGCTAGAGCAAACGCATATGCAGCAACAAAGACCCAGTTTGGCTGAAAATAAATAAATTAATTAAATTTAAAAAATAATAATTAAAATAAGTAATTATGGAATAAACAAATGGATTCCAATGTTGAGAAAAGAAAAGAGATGTTTGGCCTCCACGCCTGTGGATTCTAAAATGGTTGAAGCAGGTGCTTCCGGACTCTCCCATGGATCTCACCTGGCTGGTGAGGCTGGTAAGGCCATGCCTACGGGCTTGGCTCCAGCACAATATAAAGGACAAGGAGTCCAGACACTGTGCCTGCCTGTGGCTGGATGGAGCTGGGGGCGTCCTAGGGCAGGCCTGGCAGATGGCAGAGCACATGGGCAGGGCTCAAATGAGTCTGGAAAAGCAACAGCGCTGTCTTTGCTAAGCAGAAACTCAAAGACGCCACCTTAGCTTCTGCCCTTAGCAATGAGTGATCCTAGTGGTTGTATTTTGGGTTTAGGAGTTGTCTTTTCTTTTCTTTTCTTTTTTTTTTTTTTTAATAAATTTACTTTCAATTGGAGTATAATTGCTTTACAATGTTCATTAGTTTCTGCTGTATGACAACATGAATCAGCTATAAGTATACATATATCCCCTCCCTCTTAAGCCTTCCTCCCACAGGGGGTGGATTGTCTTAATTTAGGAAGTCCCAGACAAGGGTTCCGGAGAAGGCAATGGCCCCCCACTCCAGTACTCTTGCCTGGAAAATCCCATGGACGGAGGAGCCTGGTAGGCTGCAGTCCATGGGGTTGCTAAGAGTTGGACACAACTGAGTGGCTTCACTTTCACTTTTTACTTTCATGCATTGGAGAAGGAAATGGCAACCTGTGGGGCCCTAATTGGGAAACCCTAAAATAGAAACTTTGAGGTAGGAAATGGAAACAAAGATGGCGGCTGGCGGAAGCAATGGGGGTGTGGTCTATGTTGTCAACACTTCTGATTGGCTCTCTTGGTTTCCGTGCACGTGGACAGCACCTGAGCACTATAGACTCCTGTTATAATGATAGCACATGACGATCTGACCTTTAACGTGATTGGTGCAACTCTCCCCCTGCTTGCCTTTATAAGCAGGGAGCTTGCAGCAATAAAGCGGAACTGCACTAGACGGAACCCCTGTCATGTCTTATTGTCTCTCGCTCGCTGAGGGGCTGGGTTGGCGGACAGCAGGCTCACTTTTCCTCGGGACCCCTCGGCTCTCTGCTGAGGGAAGTTCCACTGCCTCTCTCTCTTTCTGCGGAGCGCCCCCTGCAGCAACCCANAGGCTCACTTTTCCTCGGGACCCCTCGGCTCTCTGCTGAGGGAAGTTCCACTGCCTCTCTCTCTTTCTGCGGAGCGCCCCCTGCAGCAACCCACTCCAGTGTTCTTGCCTGGAGAATCCCAGGGACAGGGGAGCCTGGTGGGATACTGTCTATGGGGTCGCACAAGGTCAGACACGACTGCAGCAACTTAGCAGAAGCAGCAGCAAAGGGTTCAAGTGCAAGTAGTTTTTTTGGGAGATTTATGAACTGAATTATGCAATTCCCCCTCACCACCCTCCCCCCAGCCAAGATAAGTTGAAGAGCTAACCTCTACGACCTCAGGATGTGACCTTATTTAGAAATAAGGTCGAACTTCCCTGGTGGTCCAGTGGTTAAGAATTCACCTTCCAATGCAGGGAACACAGGCTTGACCCCTGGTCCTGAAAGATTCCATATGTCATGGGGCAACTAGCCCACGCTCCACAATTACTGAAGCCCTGAAGCCCCAGACCCTGTGCTCCAGAACTAGAGAAGCCCCTGCAATGAGAAGCCCCTGCACTGCAACTAGGGAAAGTCTGCTCACGGCAGCGAAGACCCAGCGCAGCCAGCCAGAAGATCACATAAGAAAAAAACTTTTAAAAATAAAGTAGGGTCATTACAGATGTAATTAGTTAAGATGACATTATACTGGGGTAGGGTGGGCCCTAATCCAACACGGTAAGTGTCCTTATAAGAAGATGGCCGTGTGTAGATGGGATATTCAAGAGGAGGACAGAGAATCAATACGCCAAAGAATGCCAAGGATTGTTGGCAGCCACCGGAAGATGGGAAAGGCAAGGAAGAATTCTCCCTGAGAGCCTTTGGAGGGTGCCTAGCCCTGCTAACACCTTCTGGCCTCCATACTTGTAATGTAATAAATGTCTGTTGTTTTAAGCCAGCCAGTGTGGTACTTTATTACTGCTCTTGGCTCACGTCAGGCTCAAATTCCTGGTTGGGTTTCTACCAAAGTGTGAAGGTGGGATATAACTGCATGGCAAGTTCTAGAATGCTACTCTGCGGCAGTTACCAGTGGGGTGAGAGTGGGTGACAAAGTGGGGCCCAGTGGCTCACCTCACTTCCTCAGTCGCTGCCAGAGTTTTCACAATGAAAAATTCATGCATTTCTAAAAGGAGCGCCTGTTGGGGTGGAAAATCTGGCTTACAGAGAGCTTACTTAGGGCCATGGTTCTGAATGCTTCACATATATTCACCTTTCCTCAGGGCTTGTGCCCTGTGAGGTGGGATTGTGCTTTTCATTTCGTACATGTGGAAACGGAGACACAGAGAGTGTAAGCGACTTGCCCAGGGTTGCACAGCATGGAAGTGGTGGGGTCGGGAGGGGAACCCAGGCAGCCTGATGCTTAACTCTGTTCTTTCAACTGTTTCCCCTGAGCTTGCGTCTCTCAAGGTGGTTCAGCTCGAAGTTTCCAGGGTTAAGTATCTCCTCAGACAGTGGCACTTCCGACTATAGAACCCTCTGGAAATTTGTGGTCCTGCTCACACTTCCTCACCCACCACTGAGCACATTCCCATTGTCTTCCTCTGAACCTCTTTCTGGATGTCTATCCCTGTGACACAACCTGACCCAAGAAAGCTCCTGATGATCTCAAAGTTGCTGTCTGTTCCTAGAGATGCTATGCTCAGGCCAGGTCATTAGGCAAACTAGGCCACCATGGCTTTTCCCCACATCCTTTAGATTTGTCTAATGGGACATATGGACATAATGGTAGAAATCTATGTGGTCTATAATATGAATGACACTCCCAAGATGTGGTGGCTTGTGCAGTGTGTGACGTACGTAACTGTCCAGGGGTGGGGGACAGGGAACAGGGTAGAATGGGAGGCAGGGAGGCGTGCACATCCTTTCAGACCTGTCCTTAATGTTTTCAAGACCGAGGACAAGAGAACCAACTGAGGCCCACATAATATGTGTGAATATTTAAAAGCTACTAAATAAAACATGCTCTATGCTTCTCCTACACAAACATACCTTCATAAGCACTGGGAAGGTCAGTCTAGAATTTAGAATCTGGATGTCTGCACTGGGTTAAGTGGTGGGGACAGGCTTCCCTGTCCCTTGACCATGCCCTGCCACCTGGGGGCAGGGGAGGGAGGGCTCCACACACACATGCCTGGACGTGCCAATCTGCATGTCCATATTCTAGCTACATCTGTGCCAACAGCTACCCCAAGGACATTCTTAGACCTCAGGGGATACAATGGGTAAGGTAGTCAGAGAATAGACTCATGGAAGAATCCAAGTTCATGGAATCTGGGCTTGGGCAGGGAATTCTAGGATCTCAGATGACCCAAAATATGATCTGGAAAGTGGAGGGGTGGTGGCACTGGTTCCCATCAGCACCACAGTGAGGGGCATGGCTGGAGAAGGGTCAGCAAGAGCTCCAGCACAGAATCCCTTTGGATAGGAGTCCAAGACATGCCTCTTTCTTTCCTCTACGTTGGTTTTTAACTTCATGCCACCTTTACATATTCAAAAATCTAAAATTATATTTAAAAACTTGTGCAATTAAAAATTATTCAGCATCTGTGTGCACTCTAGATTCTCACCTCCCAAAGGCGCTTCCTTATTAAGAGTTCTGAGGACAAGACACCCATATCGTCAAAGGACGGAGCCTTAGGCTGGCTCTCCTGGGGCCATATTGAGCTGTCCTTTGGCTGCCTCCCTGGTTCAGGGTCCCTCCACTTCAGCCTGAGGAGTTGGCTGGGCCTGGCTCTCCACCACCCCTCATCACTTACGTTATAGAGGAGGTCAGTCCACCCTTCCATGGTGATGCACTGGAAAACAGTCAGCACTGCAAACAGGATGTTGTCGAACTGAGTGATCCCATTGTTGGGCCCTTCCCAGTAGGGCTGACATTTGGTCCCATTGGGGCAGGTGCGGGCAGGTTCCTCTGTCCCACACGGTGCTGGAGACTCACCCTGAATGTCATCTATGAAACGGAAGAGGAGCAAAGTCAGGGGAAAGGGCCAGCAAAAACAGCTCTGAGAAACAGGAGCCAGTGAACATTCAGTGCTGTTGAATCTGCAGGAAAATGGCTCTTAGGATGGACTTATCAGTCTTTTTCCAAAAAGTCCAATGCTTGGCTTGTTTGATCTATTCATTGTTTTCTATTTCATTGATTTCTTCTCTAAGTTGTATTCCCTCTTTTGTTCTTTTTGTAAACTTTTGAGATAGATTAATGTTATTTAAGGCTATAAATTGCCCTTTAAGTGCAGCTTTAACTGCACCTCACAAATTCTGTCATGCATTATTATCATTATTGTTCAAGTAAAATATTCAGCAGTTTCCATTATTATTTCTTCTTTGATTTGTGGATAACCAAGAAGCATCAAAAATTTGTCAGAAATATACAAGAATAGAGTAATGTAATGAATTCCCATGTAACCATCACCAATTTCAACATTTATCAACTCAGGGCTAATTTTGTTTCATTCACACCCCCTTCCCACACTAAAATATTTTTAAAGCAAATCTCAGGCATCTTAGCATTTCATCAACAAATAAGAAGCATGTCTGTTAATTTCCTAATACTTTTAATGTTATCTTTTTGTTACAAATTTCTAGCCTAATTGCACTGTGGTCAGAGGATATCTTTTGCATTATTCTGTCCTTTGAAATCTGTTGAGATGGACTTTAAGGTCCCAACAACAGTCAACTTTGGTAAATCTGCTGTGTGCATTTTGAAGTGGTTGGGGGCAGTGTTCTCCAGACTTCCATTAACACAAATTTGTCAACTGTGTTGTATTATTCTTCTGTAGCCTGACTGATTTGTTTTTTCTTGAGATGTACTGGGGCCCAGATGTTCTGGGGGCGAGGGAGGCCAGTACACACAGTACTCCACCTTAGGCACAGGAGCTAAGCTTTCTCCCCAAAGAGCAAGAGGCAGATAGTGAAAATGCCACAAAGAGAGAGACACATGTCAATGGACACCCCTTTTGCTGGAAACCAAAGACAGCTTCCTGGCAAACTCAGACTGAGTGATCAAGGTTGAGTCTGAATTCTAAGGTTTTGAAGGGGAGGGGGAGGAGATGCCTTCACGAGAACATGGACTCAGGGGAGTACAGAACATCCTGGGTGTGTACAGAACATCCCATTGGACCAGAGCCACAGATATGAGAGGATCCTATTCAGCGAGTGACACTTTTGAAGGTTTTTAGAGAGTGACATTGTCCGATAAGAAATCAAACAGCTGAGTGTGTAAACTCAAGCTTCCCACGAAACAAAACTATATCTCAATGCACATGCCACCTACAGGGTTTGCAGACCATTCTTAACCTCCACTTAGCAAGAAACAGGGAGAAATAAGCCAACACAGAACGCATGAATCTTACTGGCCTTTGCTGCTGCTGCTGCTAAGTCGCTTCAGTCGTGTCCCACTCTGTGCGACCCCATAGACGGCAGCCCACCAGGCTTCCCTGTCCCTGGGATTCTCCAGGCAAGAACACTGGAGTGGGTTGCCATTTCCTTCTCCAATGCATGAAAGTGAAAAGTGAAAGTGAAGTCGCTCAGTTGACTCAGCTGACTCTTAGCGACCCCATGGACTGCAGCCTACCAGGCTCCTCCGTCCATGGGATTTTCCAGGCAAGAGTACTGGAGTGGGGTGCCACTGTCTTCTCCAACTGGCCTTTGAGACTCCTGTTAAATAGAAACTCTAGGCCATGCAAAATGACATTTGCCATATCAGAAGGGACACCTACACCTCAAGAAGCACTGACATCCCAATCACTAGTTTAAGTTGTGGGAAATACTTTTCCCCTTCATGTCAGACTTGGTACAAGGGTTGATTTAATGAATACAGATTGGAAGGCAAAATCTTTTAAACATAAGACTCGGGGCAAAAGGGAAAATTGCATGGGCTCCTATCATGAATGAGAACCACAGTTTGTTGGGAAGGTTGCCTCTGTCCAAAACCTTCTCCATTTTCACCTTCTGTCCAAGTCTGGCTCAATTCCCATCCACCAACACCCTCCCCTCTCTTGGATTAGTCCAGTCTACTGGTCCCTTTTTCCCCCCTCAGGGCTACAATAGCTCCCAAATGTTCACATTTGGTGAGGAGATAAAAGCAGGCATTAACATGCACTGCTATAGACTACTTCCAGATGAGGAATCTTGTCTCCTCAAAGTATTTTGGAAGCTCTTCGAAAACAGGAAGCTCTCCCACCTTTCTTTTGCATTTCTCTGGGTGTTTAGCACAGTACTGGGCACACAGGAAGTTGGTTCCTGATTATAAGGAGAACCTGTCTGCAGGAGAAATCTGACCGCCTTCAGCAGCTATGCCCAGTGGTGTTCCTGATTGTGACCTGCCAGCCCCCTCATCACGAAACACTCTGGGGACTGCTTCTAGAAAAGCAACCATCCAGAGAGTCTGAGGAATTTGGTTATAAATATATTTTAAAATTAACCTGCTGCCTGGGTGTCTGTATATATCTGTCTCTTACTCACACGTTCTTATATTTTTAATTGTGAGCTTTTCAGTCATCTTCCCTAAATCAAGGCCTCCTACCCTCCAGTTGCCCCACCCACATCTGTCCCCTTACAACCCTGATTTAGACTCAAGCCAGTTCTCTGTCCCCTTGGCTGAAGAGAGAGATAGAGAGAGAACCAACAAAAACAAAAACCCAGGATCCAGGAGTCCTGGTTTCTCTGCTCTCGGCTGATGTTTCCAAGGGGCCCTGCCCTGCATCTCTTCCTCCAGCATTTCCACCCAGGTGTCGAGGCCAGGAGCAGAAATAGCTTTGCCTCAATTAACACTTTCTTCATTGGGGAAAGAAATAATTAGGACATCCCATATTGAGCAAACTTCACAAGCCCAGGAGAGAAGGAGATGGGAGGAGCAAGAAAAAAGGAAGCAAAAAAAAAAAAAAAAAGAGCATCTTGAATAAACCTTCTTTACTGGGTTTTCCTGCCCTCTGGGAGGTCTGGGGAGAGGGTTCGGTTACATGAGGGTCACCAGGAAGAGAAGGTGGATGGGAAGCCGCTCCAGGACAGAATTATCTTCCCAGTAAGGCAGGCCTGAAACCTCCTTCCCTTCTCACACAGGCTCCCCTGTCTCCATTCTCAGTTTCCTTGATCCACGACTAACGCTGTCATTTAGCCCGTCCACGGTGAGGAGGCCCATGGTTCAAGTATTGAAATACAGGCTTCCCTCTTATTTGATTTCATTTCTTCTTTGGCTTGGTTTGGATAGCATAGGCCTTAGTCAAAGATGAATGTGGAAGCTATTAGGTCCCTGAGTATAGGGATAGCTAGGGACACCCAGGCTGTTTCACTGCTGTTTCAGAGACTAAGTCTGTGACTTCTGGTCTTCCTGGTTTTTTTCCTGAGTCATCCTCCTCGATCCTTTCTTGTTGTTATTGTTTAGTCTCTAAGTTGTGTCCGACTCTTTTGTGATCCCGCGAACGGTAGCCTGCCAGCCTCTTCTGTCCATGGGATTTCCCAGGCAAGAACACTGGAGTGGGTTGCCATTTCCTTCTCCAGGGGATCTTACAGGACCAGGGATTAAAACCATGTCTCCTGTATTGGCAGGTGTCTTCTTTAACACTTGAGCCACCAGGGAAGCCGCTAAGCTAAGGGGTTGACTGTGGCACAGTGTGGGGAGGGGAGGAGCCAAGATCCTGTTTGAGCTTGGTGCTGACTGGCTGGTGCCAGGACTCCCAGTGGGAGTCCTTTAAGGCATCTTCTTGGTGAGACTAGGAGGTGTCACCCTCGACTTTCCCTTCCTTCAGGGTAAGGAGGTTTCAGGCTCCTTTGGTGGCTCAGTGGTAAAAAATCTGCCTGCCAATGCAGGAGACGCAGGTTCGATTCCTGGGTCAGGAAGACCCTCTGGAGAAGGAAATGGCAACCTACTCCAGTATTCTTGCCTGGGAAATCCCATGGACTGAGGGGCCTGGCAGGCTACAGTCCACGTTATCGCCAAGAGTTGGACACGACTTAATAACTAAACAACAACAACAAGGAGGTCCAGAACTCAGCACGTGCTAGGGCCTGGGGTCACTGCAGGGTAGCTAGGCAGAGGCTGCAGGCACTGCATTTGTATTCTGCTGTCTTTTGCCCCTACATGTTCCCACTGAAAATATCTTTGATGCCTTCTCCTGCCCAGCGTTGGGGGCAGCCAGCTGTGCCAGGGCATTAAAGCCCATCCTGCTCAATCCCCTCCAATGTCGGACAGAATGTGGTGGATAAATACCCAGCTCCTGTGCCCCTCATGTGGGATGGGTCTAAGGCATGTAACCTACCCTGTTTCCCCTATGTGCCCAATGGAGCTGAGGTCCAGTGACCTTGCCCAAGATGGTAACCTACTTGATAATGTCCCTAGATGTTACTAGATCCTCCCCATCTCACTTTCTCACTCACCTGAAGGTGTTTCCTGGGATCACTTCCCCAATAAACCACTTACCCGGGACAGCTTCTCAGGTACCCCAGGGTAACATCCCAGCAACAACCAAGATCCCCGGGGCTGTTTCAACCCCTGCCTTCCTTGGCTTTGAGAAGATGTTCTCCCAGCTTCCAGGAGAAAGAAGCAAAGCCCCGCAGATCTTGTCCAGGAGCTTGTCCCCAAGGGAGAAAAGAAAGGGGAGGAAGGCTGGAAAAAAAAATTTTGATGCTGCTCGGACCTACCTGTGCCCTCTTCAAAGCAGGTGGTATGAAATTTTCCCATATAAAATTCTAACCCTATGATTGCAAAAATAAGGATTGCAAAAAATAGGAGGAGGCCGATCTGCAGCAGGGGGATCATTGCCTTCATGATCGACTTCAGGACGACTTGTAAACCTGGGGATACACAGAGAGAGACAGTGGCCCCAGAGGGCTGTGAGAAGGTACCCTGAAACGCCACCCTCAAGAAGCCTCCTGAGGAAACTCAGAGCACGCGGGATGCGGGAGACCGGGCAATGGTGAGCGAAGATGGATGGAAGACATAGAGGCTGCTCGCTTTAATAACGGAACAATCCTTCCTTAAATTTTAAGCACTTTTTTTTTTTTTTTTTGGTTTCCTTTCAGCTGCACCCTTTGGTTTGCAGGATCTTAGCTCCCTGGCCAGGGACTGAACCTGGGAACATGGCAGTGAAATCACTGAGTTCCAACCACTGGAAATTCCCCACCTTCTATTTTAAAAATATTTTTAAAGACTGTCCTGTTTGATGACTTTTGAGGCAAGTAAGAGGTGAGAATTCATAGCTTTCTGAGCCCTATTCCTGGGTGTTGCACAATTTTAATTCAGATCAGGGTGCCTTTTTCTAACCTTTTTCCACCAAGAGGGGGGCGTCTTTTTCCTAATTCATACAATGCCATAAGCATCAGCTGCAGCTCTGCCTGGGAAAACAGTCAACATCTTAGTTCCAACCCTGAGAAACCAGATATTATTTCATTGGCTTTTAAAAACAACCCCATGAGGCAGGCACACATGTAAAAGTATCCCCATTTTACAGAGGTGGGAAGCAAAGCTCAGAGGATGTCGTGCTAAAAATGAGGATTCAGCCTCAAGGTGTGAGAAATAACGGAGCCAGGATTTGAACTCAGGTTGGAATTGATGTCACATCCCATGTCTGTAACCAACCTTTAGGAAAGTCTATGTTAAAATGCTCCCAAGTGGCTCAACAGTAAAGAATCTGCCTGCCAAGGCAGGAGACACAGGTTTGATCCCTGGTCACAAAAGAGCTGGACATGACTAAACAACAGCAAATAATGTGGGTAAAATGAGGATTTCTTGTTTTATGTCCTTGGATACTCTTCAGGGTCTCCCAGTTTATAGTCCATGAGAACTTGAATAGAATTCGTATCCTATTGTTGGGTGAAAACTATATAAATCTTAATTAGGTTGAATTGGTTTACAGTACTTTTCGGGTCTACTATATCCTTCTACTTTTCTATATATTCATTCGATTAATCTTTGAGAATTTAATATTGAAACTCCCAACTAAAAATCTTAATTTATCAGGCTCTTCATCTGTAAGTGGGGATGAGACTTAGCACCTCCCTCTCAGGGTTAAATGAGAGGGTTCACACCTAGCAAAGCCCCTGGCATATGATAGATGGTCATTAAACAGAGATTCTTGTTAGCATTAGCTTTGGGATGGAACTTGATTTAACATGACGTAGGCACCTCTGGTCTCTTGAAGAGAAGACTCTTGAGAGTCCCTTGCACAGCAAGAAAATCAAGCCAGTCAATCTTAAAGGAAATCAACCCTGACTATTCATTGGAATGACTGATGCTGAAGCTCCAATACTTTGGCCACCTGATGCAAAGAGCCAACATATTGGAAAAGATAATACACAAAACACTCTTTCTGCCATGGCTGGTATGCAGTAGGCACTCAATAAATGGTAACCATCGTTGCCACCAATATTATTCAGGCTGTGGGGGCAGACTGGCTAACTTCTAATTCTTCCATTCTGAGCCACATGATTTTGCTCAAATTATTCAGCTGCCCTGAGCCTCAGTTTACTCATCTGTAAAATGGAGATTTTCGTTCTATCAACTTCACAGGGTTATGATTATAGAATGGAGTCCTGAGTGGTGCTTAGCATGTCTCCTGATAGAGAAGTGTTCAGCAAATGGGTGCTGTCGTGATGGGTGAGGCTCCTGACTGGCTTTTAGGAGTTCACCCAGACCTGCAGCCAGATTCCTGGGGGTGGGGGTGGAGGGTCCCTGAAGGGGCTCCCCCAAAGATGAGGCTGCCCTGACCCAGGCTAGGGAAGCATCTGAGGGTGCCTATGAGACCTTCTTGCAGGAGGGAAATGGAGGGCTCCCAGGACCCCTGAGCAGACCCCTTGCCAGGGTCAGAAACTCACGCACTTGGGATTCCAGACACCAGCTTGAGCGGCCGCAGCACTCGAACTGCCCTCAGCGTCCTTAGGTCAAACTCTGTCCCAACTGTTGCCAAGATGCTGGAAGAAAAGCCAGAACAGAAAGCAGACGGTGGGTTTCAGGGTCAGAGAGGTGGGTGGAGGGTTCAATGTTGTGGTTTCTTAAAAATTTGTGGTTTTTTAAAAATTTGTAATTAGAGGATAGTTGCTTTATAATGTTGTGTTAGTTTCTGCTGTGGAACAATGTGAATCAGCCATAATTATATATGTAATCAATTATACATATATAGTTGATTGATCAAATCAATCAATCCTAAAGGAAATCAGTCCTGAATATTCACTGGAAGGACTGATGCTGAAGCTGAAGCTCCAATACTTTGAGCCATCTGAACTGACTCATTGGAAAAGACTCTGAAGATTAAAGGCAGGAGGAGAAGGGGACAACAGAGAATGAGATGGTTGGATGGCACCACCGACTCGATGGATATGAGTTTGAGCAAGCTCTGAGAGTTGGTGATGGACAGGGAGGCCTGGCATGCTGCATTTCATGGGGTTGCAAAGAGTTGGACACGACTGAGTGACTGAAGTGACTGACTGATACATATACATATATATGTATATATCCCCTCCCTCTTGAGCCTCGCTCCCTGCTCCCATCCCACTCCTCTAGGTCGTCACAGAGCGCAAGGTTGGTTTCTTGGCAGGGTGACCACAGGCTGGGTCTCAGTTTTGTCATATGTAAAACAGTGTTAATAGTACCTGCTTCACAGGATGAAAGATGATTTACAAAGACCCCCAACAGGTCTTAATACTCAATAAACACTTCCTTTGTGTGGCTCAACTGGTAAAGAATCCTCCTGCAATGTGGGAGACCTGGGTTCGATCCCTGGGTTGGGAAGATCCCCGGGAGAAGGGAAAGGCTACCCATTCCAGTATTCTGGCCTGGAGAATTCCATGGACTGTATATAGCCCATGAGGTTGCAAAGAGTCAGACACTACTGAGTGACTTTCACTCAATACATGTTGGGCTGAGAAGAAGAGAAATTTTTCCCATGGCACATGGCTGGGGTGATACTCAGTATATTTCACAACCCAAGATCAGGATGGATTGTGGGGAAACTTGGAGGCACTAGGGGAGCGACAGACCCTTTGGGCTCAGGTCACTTTACCAACCGGCAAGAAAGTAGCTTAGTACTAAGACCTCAGCCTGCATGGGTTCAAATTCCAGCCCTACCATTTCCCAGCTGGCTGACTGTGGGTAAGTCACTTTTCCACCTCATGCCTCAGTTCTCCCTTTTGTATAACAAGGATAACAATAGTACTGAACCCTCAAAGGATGTGAGGACGAAACGAACTAATACATGTGAGGTGGTAGGCGTTGTGCCTGGCACACAGGAAGTGTGTTAAGCTATTGGGAAATAAATGAAGAAAACAAACAAACAAACCTCAAACAATGGGTGTGGCCCTGCTGGGGTGGACAAGCTGGCATCAGCCCCAGAGAGGGCTACAGACCCAAAGCCTCAGGGCAAAAGGTCACTCTTGTAAATGCAGGTAAGAGTCATTGGAATAGGTGAGATGAGCCTTCTGTAGAAAGCCCCATTCCCTCACCCCTTACATAAAGACCCTATCCTAAGACCTCACTTGTAAAAGTGTTTCTGGTGAGACAAGGGGTTCCACAGCCCTTCCTCAGCCCAAGGAACCCCCTAGACCTGTTTCCTAAACCAGAAACGTAGTAGGGATGGCCACGGAACCACGGCACAGAAAAGGTTGTCACTGGAACCTCAGATGATGAGCAAGGATGCTGAAAACAGAGCATTCTATGGTTAAGAATGGGCTTCCCAGGTGGCACAGTGGGAAAGAATCTGCCTGCCAATGCAGGAGACACAGGTTGGATCCCTGGGTCAGGAACACCCCCTTGAGTAGGGAATAGTAATGTGCTCCAGTGTTTCATGGACAGAGGAGCCTGGCAGGCTACAATCCATGGGGTTGTGAACAGTCAGAGGCTGCTGAGCATGCACTGTGATTAACAGGATGGAGACCACAGAAATACTTTGGGGGGTGTCTTCATTCTTGTCCAGGAGTCTGAGTCTTACAACTCTGGCCTGTGAATAACCAGTATCTACATCTGTCTTTATTTTTCGGCTGTACATGCAGAATGTAGGATCTTAGTTCCCTGACCAGGGACTGACCCATGCTCCCAGCAATGGAAGTGTGCAGTCTTAACCATTGTACCACCAGGGAAGTCCCTCTTTGTCTTTTTTTTTAAAATTTTTACTGTATATTGGAGTAAAGATGATTTACAACTTTGTGTCTGTTTCAGGTGTACAGCAAAGTGATTCAGTTATACATACACATACAATCATTCTTTTTCAAATTCTTTTCCTATATAGATTACTTAACAGAATATTGAGGAGAGTTCTCTGTGCTATACAGTAGGCCCTTGTTGATGATTTGTTTTATATATAAATATAAAATGTATTATTTCACATATAGTAATAGTACATCTCTTTGTCTTTGAGACAATCCGTATCTGCATCTATTAACAACCTGTATCGGCACCTGTATTAATAAACTGTATTGGCCCGCTTTTGTCTCAGGACTTTCTTTGAAGCTAAGACAGACCCAGGCAGTGAATTCCCCTGTGAGAGCAGCCCTCCTCCAAAGATCGCTGGGAAGAGGTGGATGAATTCCCCAGCCCCCTGGCCCCCTCCTTCCAGATTGCTCTGAGGTTTGAGTTCCATAAAGGCTCCCAGAGAGGTTGAGCCCAGCTGCCCATCCAGGGTAACCTGCTCAATTCCTCATTCTTCCCTGTCTCCCCACCCACATTTCCTGGAGTCACTTCCCAGATGAACTACCTGGACCCGAATCTTTGTCTCAGGATCAATGTGGGGCACTCCAAACTAAGACAGGAGTATTCCCAGCTCTTTCCCAGCTATTCCTAGGACAGAAAGTTAAAGTGCTAGTCGCTCAGTCGTGTTGGACTCTTTGTGACCCCAGGGACTGCAGCCTATCAGGCTCCTCTGTCCATGGGATTCTCCAGGCAAGAATACTGGAGTGGGGAGCCACCCGCCATTCCTTTCTCCAGGGGATCTTCCTGACGCCGGGACTGACCTCAGGTCTCCTGCACTAGGAGTGCCTCTTTGCCACCAGAGACACCGTTCCTAGGACAGAGGTGTGTCTACTAGACTGGGCTAACCTCCTCTTCCACCGTCATCAAAAGTGCATCTAAACACATTATATGTCCTGGGCAAAGCAATACTTGAGGCCCTCCCTGCTTCATAGGGCTGATGCAGGAGAAACACTGTTTAATCAAAAAATGCACACAGAGATTGAATCCATTGGGGGTGTGATGCATGCTTAGAGAGAGCAGGCAAGACCAACAGCTCTGAGGGTACACAGCATGGAGTGTTAACTCCTCTGGGACCCAGAGAGGTTCCCGTTTCAAGCTGAGGATTCATGGATGAGCAGGTGGAATTTGATCAGTGGGGGAAGTACTTTCTAGGCTGAGGAAATGGCTGAGACAGACAGCCTGGGGTGGGAAGGCAAATTCAAGGAAGGAAATGGCGCATGGTGGGGATTTGGGTGATGCCATGAAGCTGAAGTGTAGGTGGGGGCCTTGCCAAGCAACCCCAAGGAAATTCTCATTGATTTAATTATATATATTTTTTCTCTTCCTCTCCCAGTTTTCATTTGGATTTCTCAAACTCCACCCTGTAGATCACGAGTCTATTTTACTTTCTTCTCTTTCAGCAGGTAAAAGCCATTGTTAAGGGGGGGTGTGTGTGTGTGTCTGTGTGTGTGCGCGTGTGCATGTGTGTGTGCGTGCATGCTCAGTCATTCAGTCGTGTCCTACTCTTTGCGATCCCATGGACTGTAGCTCTCCAGGTTCCTCTGTCCATCGGATTTTTCAGGCAAGAATACTAGAGTGGGTTGCTATTTCCTCCTCCAGGGGATCTTCCCCACCCACGGATCAAATCCATGTCTCCTGAACTGGCAGGCGGATTCTTTACCATGGAGCCACCTGGACAAGCATTCCCTGAGTTTTCATTTACTCAGTTCAAAAACATTAACTGAGCATCTACAATGTGCCAGGTCTTGGGGACACGAGTCATAGGAATCCCTATCTGTGTGTGGGAGGCTGAGAATAAACCCAGTAAATGTGCCAGATGTCAGGGTGATGAGTGCAAGGGAGAAAAGCAGGGCAGGGAAGAGGGCGTGCTGGCAAAGTGGGGCAGGATGAGGGGAGAGACGACACCCATTTCAATTAGTAAAGGCCAACTGCTCTTTCCCGCCTGGCNTTTAAAAAATTAAAAAAAAAAAAAAGAAAAAAGGGGAAAAAAGGAAGAGCCATGTGTGAAATTTAAAATTTGCCAATAGCTACATTAAAAGTCCAAAGAAACAGATAAAATTAATTTTAATAATATAGTTTATTCAACCAGGTATATCTGAAGTATTGGGCTTCCCAGATGGCTCAGTGTTAAAGATTTGCCTGCCAAGCAGAAGACGTGGGTTCAATCCTGGGGTCAGGAAGATCCCCTGGAAAAGGAAATGGCAATCCATTCCAGTATTCTTGCCTGGGAAATCCCATGGACAGAGGAGCCTGGTGGGCTGTAGTCCATGGGGTCACAAAGAGTCGGACAGGACTTAGTGACTAAACAACATCTAAAGTATTATGATTTAAATAGGCAATCACTATGAAAGATTACTCATAAGACATTTTATATATTCTTCCCTTTAGACTAAGTCTTTGAAATCTGGTTAGCATATTCTACACTTATGGTGCATCTCAACTCAGGTGTATGATGGCCACGCATGGCCAGTGTTGAGTGTACCAGAGAAAGAGTCAGTGGGGAAGAGATGTGAAGTGAGTCACAGGAATACGCCAGAGGAAAACTCTAGGCAGAAAGACAGCCAGTGCAAAGGTCCTGAGGCAGGACCATGCCTGGTACACTTGAGGAATGGCAAGGAGGCCACACAGCTGAGTGAACCAGGGTGTCAGTGGGAGAAGATGAGGGCAGGGAGCTGATGGGGCAGTGTACAGGAGTCTGTGGGCCATGGTGAGGACTTGGACTTTTGTTCTGAGTAAAGCAGAAGCCAAGGAGGGTTCTGAGCATTGCAGAGACATGATCTGACTTACATATTAAAATAAGACCCCTCTGGGGGTCAAGACCAGAAGCTGGGAGGTTGGAAGGGGGCAGAGATGACCACAGTGGTCCAGGTGAGAGATGATGGGTTTAGATCTCGTTGTGCTGGACACAAGGATAACACTGAGATGAACTCAGCCTTGCCCTTAGATGACCATGCAAGTAAGTTGATGACAGATTCAAGTACAAGTCCTTCTGGCCCCAGGGCTGTCGGAGGCAGGAAGGAGGAGGAAATGAATACAGACAGGAGGGCGGGGGACAGTGTCATTGTGGAGCCCAAGTCTGAAAACGCAGCAAAGCACAAGATCTTACAAAACCTTAGACCTGGAGTTAAACCCTGACCCTGCATCTTCTCATTACTTAGCCTTTGCTCTAACTTCTCTGAGCCTCTGAAATGCAGCTAATCTGACCTCCCTCCTGCCCAGTGAATCCTAGTGGGTACCCAAGATGGACTATCTCCTGTGCACCTCCCTGGAAGGATGACAGGGAATTAGGAGCAGAATGGGAGGAGGGAGAGGCTTCTCAGACTGAGAATGCCCTACAGAGGCAGAAAACGTCCCTTAGGAAACATGATGGGAGGCGGGTGGGAAATCGGGGTGGGCTGGACCATTGGAGGCTGTGAACTGGAGGCAGAGGAGGTGGGTCCTGCTGTGTGGACAGTGGGAGTCATGTGAGGTTTCAGAGCAGGGAAGGGATGTGATTAGGGTTGGCGTTAGGAAGACAAGCCTGACAGCTGAAAGGACAGATTGGTGGTGATGGAGGCAGGAGTTAGGAGGCAGCCGCGAGAGCAGACCAGCGTAATGAGGACTAGAACTAGGACAAAGGCAGTGGGAGTACAAAGGAGGCCCCAGTTTATATATAGCTGCCATAGATTGCTGTGCACCAGGACACTTGCCTGGGCTCACCAAGTGCTCCCTGCATTCAAGCCATCATTAGGAGGAGTCCCATTTTACAGACGAGGAAACTGAAGCCCAGAGAAGTTACTAAGGCATGGAGGTCCACGCTGCCAAGTGAGAATGCGAACCCAGGACCCCAGGACTCCAGAACCCCAGTTTTCCACCTCACATGGCTTGGATGGGGCAGGGCCAGTGGTGGGAAAGAAGAGGAAGGGAAGAATGGCTTTCTGGTTATAAATGGACCACCAAGTGATGATCATTCATTTATTCACAAGGCTTTGTGGAGTACCTGCTATGCACCAGCCACTCAGGGAGGACCTCAGGATGCCACCACGAAGGGAGGGACAATGGATTGCTTTGGGACAATGGGACGATACCCGGTGTGTCGTGCTATGGAAAACAATACGGCGGCCACCAGTGCTCCCAATGGAAGGATGGAGTGTGGGGTGGCAAAGAGGAATTACGACTGGGCTACCTGAAGGATGGAACTGTCAACTGAGATGGGGAAGATGGAGGAAGGGTGAGGTTTGAAGGAAGATCAAGAGCTGGGTTGTGATACTGGGACTGACTGGGACTGGGACTGATACGCACTGCTGCTGCTGCTGCTGCTGCTGCTGCTAAGTCGCTTCAGTCGTGTCCGACTCTGTGCGACCCCAGAGACGGCAGCCCATCAGGCTCCTCCGCCCCTGGGATTCTCCAGGCAAGAATACTGGAGTGGGTTGCCATTTCCTTCTCCAATGCATGAAAGTGAAAAGTGAAAGTGAAGTCGCTCAGTCGTGTCTGACTCTTCGAGACCCCATGGACTGCAGCCTACCAGGCTCCTCCATCCATGGGATTTTCCAGGCAAGAGTGCTGGAGTGGTTGTGCCATCGCCTTTTCCGATATACACACTGCTCTGTATAAAATAGATAACTACTGATAAAGTACTGCATAGCACAGAGAACTCTACTCAAAGGTCCGAGGTGACAAAGCGGGGAGATATCTATAGAGAGCAGAGTCATTTTGCTGTACAGCAGAAATTAACACAACATTGAAAAGAAACTGAATTCCAATAAAAAAGTGGGGAAAGAGCTGGACTGTGGACACACTGAGTTTGGGAAGCCAGTTTTCTGTAACTCCCTCATCAAAACTTTCCAGTGGCTACCATCAGGCTTAGAATAAAACCCAGGTCATATCATGACCACAAGACCTTGCCTGACTTGATTTCCCCTGACCACCCTTTCTATACTCCAGCCACTTTGGCTTTCTGTTCTTCCAACAGGAAAATTTCCTTTCTACCATGGAATCATAAGATGGCCATCTCTTTTCCTGCTAACACTTGCCTTCAACTCTCTCCTTCCTTTGCCTAGTTGGCCCTCTGCAAATCTTTCAGGCTGCAGTTTAAATTTTTCTTCTCAGAGAGGATTTCCATGTCCCCCTCTAGATAAAAAAAAAAACTCTCTGGGGTTATATTGCTTATTAAATTGCATTTATTATTTTGGAATTCCCAGGTAAATAATCCACCTGCCAAGCAGGAAATCCCTGGGTCGGGAAGATCCCCTGGAGAGGGAAACAGCAACCCACTCCAGTATTCTTGCCTGGGAAATCCCATGAACAGAGGAGCCTTGTGGGCTATGGTCCATGGGGTCGCAAACGAATTGGACATGACTTAGCACCTAAACAACAACATATAAACGTTTGTTATCATCGTCATTTAAATTTTTATTACTTGTCCCTAAGTCATACCAGAACTGACTGATGCAGGAACCAACATTCATTAAGTTTATTCTCTTCGCCAGGTTATATGCTTGTGGCTTTAAATACTGAGGTCTCAATTTATGCCTCAGTATCTTTACCAGGTGAGTGTTCTACACTCAGCTAATTGACAGGGGAACTGAGACTCTGAGGGGTTAACTACTTGCCCACAATCACACAGCTAACATGTGGTACCTGTAACCCGGAGTCTGGCTTTGCCGCCTCCTGTGCTGCCCCTGGTTAATTCCCCCACCCCACTTACCCTCTCCCAGGATCTCAGCCAAGTTTATGTCTCTGTTAACCCAAGTGTAGCAAGGATCTAGATTTTTCTCTAGCTGCCTGGAAGTCGGAATGTCAATAAATATTTGCAGAGGAGCAACTACTTTGTGCCAGGTGGGTGAGGAGGGGAACAAGTGCAAAGGCCCTGAGGCTGGTGAGAATGTATGGTGAAGAGCGTGGTTACCAGATAAGGGGGAGAGGCAGAGGACAGAATATGAGAAGAAGATATTAGTGTGGCTAGAAAACAGGGGAGAGGATGGAGGCCTCATTGACCTCACCCTCCGGACCTTATTTAGAGGAAGCACCTGCCCACACTATTCACAAGGGCCAAGACATAGAAGCAACCTTATTAGATGTCCATTGACAGATGTATGGATAAAGGATATGTGGTCCATATACACAATGGATTATTCAGTTCAGTTCAGTCGCTCAGTCGTGTCCGACTCTTTGCGACCCCATGAATCGCAGCACGCCAGGCCTCCCTGTCCATCACCAACTCCCGGAGTTCACTCAGATTCATGTCATAAAAAAGAATGAAATAATTCCACTTACAGAAACATGGATGAACCTAGAGATGATCATACTAAGTGAATTAAGCCAGAAAGATAAATATCATATATCGCTTATATGTGAAATCCAAAAAAATGACACAAATGAATGTATTTACAAAACAAAAATTGACCCACCAAGATAGAAAACAAACATGGTTACCAAAGGGGTAAGGAGGGGAGGGATAAATTAGGAACTTGAGATTAACATATACACACTACTATACATAGGACGGAGAAGGCAATGGCACCCCACTCCAGTACTCTTGCCCGGAAACTCTCATGGACAGAGGAGCCTGGTAAGCTGCAGTCCGTGGGGTCGCTAAGAGTCGGACAGGACTGATCGACTTCCCTTTCACTTTTCACTTTCATGCATTGGAGATGGAAATAGCAACCCACTCCAGTGTTCTTGCCTGGAGAATCCCAGGGACGGGGAGCCTAGTGGGCTGCCATCTATGGGGTCACACAGAGTCGGACACGACAGAAGTGACTTAGCAGCAGCAGCAGCATGCATAGGACAGATAGCCAACAAGGGCCTCCTGTGTAGCCCAAGGGACTATACTCAGTATTTTATGTGTCTTAGTGTTAGTCGCTCAGTTGTGCCCGACTCTTTGTGACCCCATGAACTGCAGCCTACCAGGCTCCGCTGTCCATGAGATTTTCCAGGCCAAGGATACTGGAGAGGGTTGCCGTTAACCTCTAAATGAGAAGAATCTGATAAAGACTATACATACATACATATATATGTATGACTGAGTCACCTTGCTGTATACTTGAAACTGACATAACATTGTGAATCAACTATAATTTTATAAAATTTTAAAAAACTCGACATACAGAACAAACATATGGATATCAAAGAGGGAAGTGAGGGTGGAATGGAGTGGGAAATTGGGGTTGACATGTATACATTACTATGTATAAAATAGATAACTAATGTGCATATGTGTGAAGTCACTTCAGTCGTGTCTGACTCTTTGCAACCCTATGGACTGCAGCCCACCAGGCTCCTCTGTCCATGAGATTCTCCAGGCAAGAATACTGGGGTGGGTTGCCATGCCCTCCTCCAGGGGATTCTCCTGATGCAGGATTGAACCCACCTCTCTTATGTCTCCTGCATTGGCAGGTGAGTTCTTTACTGCTAGCACCACCTGGGAAGCCCAACTAATGAGAACCTATTGTATAGCACAGAACTCTACTCAATGCTATGTGGTGACCTAAATGAAAAGGAAATCCAGGGAAGAGGGGATATATGGATATGAATAGCTGATTCAAGGCTATGGTTTTTCCTGTGGTCATGTATGGATGTGAGAGTCGGACTATAAAGAAGGCTGAGTGCAGAATTGATGCTTTTGAACTGGGGTGCTGGAGAAGACTCTTGAGAGTCCCTTGGACTGCAAGGAGATCCAACCAGTCCATCCTAAAGGAGATCAGTCCTGGGATTTCTTTGGAAGGAATGATGCTAAAGCTGAAACTCCAATATTTTGGCCACCTGACGCAAAGAGCTGACTCATTTGAAAAGACCCTGATGCTGGGAAAGATTGAGGGGAGGAGGAGAAGGGGACGACAGAGGATGAGATGATTAGATGGCATCACTGACTCAACGGACATGAGTTTGGGTAAACTCCGGGAGTTGGTGATGGACAGGGAGGCCTGGCGTGCTGTGGTTCATGGGGTTGCAGAGTTAGACATGACTGAGCGACTGAACTGAAGAGCTGATTCACTCTGCTGGACAGCAGAAACTGACATAACATTGCAAAGCAACTATACTCCAATAAAAAAGAAAAACCCAGGCAGATAAAAGAAAATATTAAAATAAACAGTCTTCCTTTATACAAACATAAATTAAAGAAGCATCTGCCCCACAGATCCAGTCCAATCCGTCTGAGATAAGTATTCGGAGCATAACTGCTTCCCCTGCAGTCTATATTCTTGCTATTGGTAGATTTTGCAAATCTTCTTCAAGTTTATTCTTATATCACCTGGCTTTTAGCTTCTCTTGGAAAAACTATTTCTAAAATTCCTTTTCTAAACCCTCAAATGCAGAGTCAATATTTGGTCTGTGCAATGCACCTTTCTTGTTCACTGTTCATTCATTCATCCCTTTCATCCCCACATTTTACTTTCATTTCCCCCTCCCCCCCCGGAGAAAACTGATAGGTTTAATTTGGTTTTATTGGAGTGCATTCTTGTAAAACATGCGCTTTATTTTGAACGCATGTATTTTAAGTTTACATCAACGGCAACTGTCAGGACTATTCTCTTGTTTTCTATTTACACCCAGGACAGCAGACGTGCAGTTTGGGGTTCTCGCTGGGCCCGGGAGCTGCCGAAGTGCACTCGTCACATCCCACCTGCCCGTCCCCCAGGCACAGACACCAGGTGGCCTTCAGCTCATCCTCCACAGATGGTGCTGGAGCGAAAAACCTCATACCCACTCCTTATAAAACCAATAAAAGTCTCACGGAGACTTTTGTGCCTGAGAGCATAACTGCCCCTGGGTCTGGACTTAACTGGACCAGTCACCGCTGATCATCCTCCAAAGTGGCCGCCCAGGCCACGCCCCCATGATGGGGAAGAGCTGACCCTTCCCTTAACCTCCTTTCTAATTTTTTCCACTCTAAGAGGCATACGGAGACACTCACTGTTTTAATTTTCATCTTTCTGATTACAAGTGGTTTTGAATACCATGTCATCTACTGATTAGCTTTTCAGACTTTTATTCCCTAAACTGTCTGATCACATTTTTTGCCTGCTTTCCTCTTGGGGTTGCTGTGCTATTTTTGTTTTTTGTTATTATTATTATTTGTATTTTTATTGAAGCTGAGTTGATTCACAATGTTGTGTTAATTTCTGCTGTAGAGCAAAGTGATTCAGTTAAACATAAATATATACATTCTTTTTTGTATTCTTTTCCATTTTGGTTTTTTTACAGGATATTAAATATAGTTCCCTGTGCTATAGAGTAGGACCTTGTCCTTTATCCATTCTATGTATAATAGTTTGCATCTTCTGATCCCAAACTCCCAATCCAACCCTCCCCTGCCCACCACACCTCCTTAGCAGGCTTAGCAGGGTTGCTGTGTTATTGTTGTTGACAATTCCCCCCATGGGCTTCCCAGGTGGCTCAGAGGTAAAGAATCTGCCTGCCAATGCAGGAGACCAGGTTGGATTCCTGGGTTGGGAAGATCCCCTGGAAAACAAATGGCAATCCACGCCAGTATTCTTGCCCGGGAAATCCCATGAACAGAGAAGCCTGATGGGCTACAATCCATGGGTCACAAAAGAGTCAGTTGTAACTTAGCGACCAAACAACATTTCCTTCCTATAGTCTTATTGACACTGGCCAGAATGGTAGCCACTGGCTGCATGTGGCTATTGAGCTCTTGAAATGTGGCCATTATGACTAAGGGACTGAGTTTTAAATTGTATTTACTTTCAATTCATTTCCATTAAAAATAGTCACCTGTCATAGAGAGCAGATTTGTGACTGCCATGGGGTCGCTAAGAGTCAGACACGACTGAGCGACTTCACTTTGACTTTTCACTTTCATGCACTGGAGAAGGAAATGGCAACCCACTCCAGTGTTCTTGCCTAGAGAATCCCAGGGATGGGGGAGCCTGGTGGGCTGCCGTCTAAGGGGTCGCACAGAGTCGGACACAACTGAAGCAACTTAGCAGCAGCAGCAGCAGCAGCAGCGGGAGTGGGGATAGAGAGGGATGGATAAGAAGCTTGGGACTAGCAAGCGCAAACTATTGCATATAGACTGGATAAACGAGGTCCTACTGTATAGCACAGGGAACTATATTCACTATCCTGTAATAAACCATAATGGAAAAGAAAAAAATTTTTAAATAGTTGCATGTGCCTAGGAACTATCATCCCGAACAGCTGTTAGCTATTAATCGCTGCTCACTTTTTTCCTATCATCCTATGCACTATTTAGAAACACTACTTTAGTTCTTACTGCATGTCAGGTTTTTTTTTTTCCTTGAGGGAGTAAGAGACTCAATTTTATTTTACTTTTAAATTCATAAAACAAGCATTACATTTTATCAGATGTTTTGGGGGGAAAGCAGTATAAAATATATCACTGAGATAACCTTTATTCTGTAATCATTTATATGGACTATTTTCTTAAGTCTTAATTGAACTTGTTACAATACTGCTTCTGTTTTACGGCCGCAAGGTATGTGGGATCTTAGTTCCCTGACCAGGGGTCAAACCCACACCCCCTGCGTTGGAAGACTAAATCTCAACCACATCAGGGAGGTCCCTATTCTGTAATCATTTAAAAGTCTACAAAAATAGTTTATTTAAATATGGCTCTGACAGAATCATCTTAAAACAACCTAATTTTAAAAAACTGAGCATATATATTTAGGGTCAAAATAACCTTAATTACAATTTATTTGAAACAACCCAATCAAAAAGTGGGCAAAAGACCTAAACAGACATTTCTCCAAAGAAGAGACAGAGATGGCTAATAAACGTATGAAAAGATGCTCAATATCACTCATTATTAGAGAAAAGCAAATCAAAACTACAGTGAGGTATCATCTCACACCGGTCAGAATGGCCATCATCAAAAAGTCTATAAACAATAAATGCTGGAGAGGGTGTGGAGAAAAGGGAGCCTTCTTACATTGTTGATGGGAATGCAAACTGATACAACCACTATGGAGAATAGTGTGGAGATTCCTTAAAAAAACAAGGAATAAAACTACCATATGACCCAGCAATCCCACTATTGGGCATATACCCTGAGGAAATCAGAATTGAAAAAGACACATGTATCCCAGTGTTTACTGCAGCAGTATTTACAACTAGGACATGGAAGCAACCTAGATGTCCACTGGCAGATGAACAGATAAGGAAGCAGTGGTGCGTATATACAATGGAACACTACTCAGCTATAAAAAGGAACACATTTGAGTCAGTTCTGATGAGGTGGATGAACCCAGAGCCTGTTATACAAAGTGAAGTAAGCAGACAGAGAAAGACAAATATCAGATATTAACGCATATATATGGAAGCTAGAAAGATGGTACCGATGATCCTATGCGCAGGGCAACAAAGGAGACACAGATACAAAGAACAGACTTTTGGACACAATGGGGGAAGGAGAAGGTGGGTTGACTTGAGAGAGGAGCATTGAAACATTTGCATCACCATATATAAAACAGATCGCCAGTGGGAGTTTGATGTGTATGATTCAGGGAGCCCAAAGCCAATGCTGTGTGACACCCTGGAGGGATGGGGTGGGTTCAGCAGGGAGGGGACACATGTCTGCCTGTGGCCAATTCATGCTGGTGTATGCCAAAAACCATCACAACGTTGTCAAGTGTTAGTCACTCAGTTGTGTCTGACTCTTTGTGACCCCAAGGACTAGCTCGCCAGGCCCATCTGTTCGTGGAATTCTCCAGGCAGAAATACTGGAGTGGCTAGCCATTCTCTTCTCCAGGGAATCTTCCCAACCCAGGGGTTGACCCTGGGTCTCCTGCATCACAGGCAGGTATTTTTACTATCTGATTTATTTATTTATTTATTTACTTTCCCACCAGGGAAGCCACCGTAAAGTCACTATCCTTCAATTAAAATAAATAAATTAGTTAAAAATGTGTTTGATAAACAACAAGGATTTACTATATAGAATGGGGAACTATACTCAAGATCTTGTAATAAACTGTAGTAGAAAATAATTGAAAAAAGAATACAGATACACGCCATAGGCTGCTGCTGCTGCTAAGTCGCTTCAGTCGTGTCCGACTCTGTGCGACCCCAGAGACAGCGGAGCCTACTAGGCTCCTCTGTCTCTGGGATACTCCAGGCAAGAATACTGGACGTATAACCAAATCACTTTGTTGTACACTCAAAACCAACACAGCATTATAAATGAACTCCACCCCAACAAAAATTTTCTTTGCATTTATTTGTGACCTAAAGTAACATGTACCACTGTCACTTAACCTTAAATGTTTAAGTATCCGAGAAAGAAGAAAACAGCACTGTCATTTCTCATTAATTCACTCAGCATTTAAGAACCTAGCAACATGGTTTACACCACGAGTCAAGAAATCCTTTTGGCATTAAATTATTACAAAAAGACAGCATACTGTTACTATATTTCGACTACACTTAAGTTCAGGTGTTATTTTAAATGATTGTAAGGGACTTCCCTGGTGATCTGCCTTCCAATGCAGGGGACACAGATTCGATCCCTGGCCAGGGAACTTAGATCTCACACGTTGTGGGGCAACTAAGTTCATGCTCTACAAGAGAGGCCCTTGCACCACAATGGAGACCCAGTACAACCAAAATAAAAATAAAATAAAATCTACATAAAGAAACATGATTATAAATATTAGTTTATTTCAGACTCCTAACACCCTGTTAGTTGATGCTATTCTTTCCATTTTATTGATGAGAAAACTGAGGCACAGAGAGGTGAAGTAACTTGCTCAAGGAGTCATAGGACATGGTACAGCCAGGATCCGGATCTGGGAACCAAACTGCCCCCATCTCAGTTTTCATATAATCAACTTTTTGTTGTTGTTGGTGGTGGTGATTTGTTTTTGCCTTAGAGTTGGCTTTTAAATTGAAGAAGTCCTCCCCCCTCTCCTGGGGTTGCACAGATATCCTCCTGCCTTTTCTCCTTTCATGTGAAGTTCTTACCACTCATCCAAGGTCCTCTCAAGTGCCTTGACCTTTGCATGGAACAGTTCTTTCTCTTATTTGTCTTCTAAAGTAGAAGACGGCACAAAAGGACACGTTGCTATTTTGGGTGATTCCTGAAGCTCTGTTGAAGTGCAGTGTTTTCTTAAATAAAAAGGTGAAGGCGCAGGTGGAAAAAAAATCCCAGAAGGTGCGAGGTAAGTGATTTCTAGAAAAGACAAGACCCCTGAGAGGGCTGCATTTGTGGGGGACAAGACAGGGATGGCCATTTTGAAGGTCGGCTTGAGGGGCATTGCTGCATTACCTTACTGATTGCAAGGCTGAAGGAAGCAATGGAAGGGAAATCTCTGCTTGAGAGACTGGGATGAGAAGAGGTGGGAAGCAAGTGTGGTGACCACCTGAGGGGGGTGGAGACAGATTATTCTTCTAGGTAGAGGAGATTTGTTCAAGTTTGCAAGAGAAGGGCATTGTGTCCCTGGAGAAGGAGAGCCTGAAGGTCCGAACGAGACATCTGATGGAGTAAAGCTCTTGAGGATAACCACGTTTTCAATTGAATTCCCAGACATTCAGTGGGCACCTCCTACGGGAGAGGCACTCAAGGGAGCAAAATAAAAACAAAAGAAACCCTCGCCCGCAGCTCGTGGGAGTTGCAACTGGTTCCACCACTTGGGAAAACTATTAGGTGGTTTCTGCCCAAAGCTAAACAGATTCTGCCCCATGACCCAGAAATTCCACCCAGGAATACCTCCCAGAGAAATGGGAGCTGTGGCCACCAAATGACAAGCAGGAATGTCAACAGCACTTTTCTCTGTCATAGCCCTAAAGTGGAAAGTATCCAAATGCCCATCACCAGTGCAGTAGACAAACACTGCCATGAGGATGAAAGACTTACAGCCTTACAACTAAGGTCCCAACATGGATGGATCTCACACACGCAAGGTCAAGAGAAAGAAGCCAACGAGAGCAAGATGTGTAACCCTACGTATTTACAACACAAGAATAAGCAAGACTAATCTACTCTGTTTCATGTCAGGAAGGGGTTTCTGGCGACTGCAGGTGAACAAGAGCGTTTCTGAAACCACTTGATGGGTGAATTCTGTCTCCTGTTGAGACCTTGACTGATAAAAGGCGGGAATGGCCGACCTGAGAAGCCCGGCGTTTCTAAGACCAAGTCTCTGGAGAAACAGGATTCACGTCTACGTTCCTCTACCCCAGGGGGCAGAAATACTCAGCTGCTTTTTCCAAATAAGACTTCAGACTGGGGAAAAGACATTCTGTGAGGTTTCTGCCTCACCATGTTTAAGGCAAGAACAATCCCTTACAGGAAGACCAAGAAACAGAGGAGGTTATTTGTATAAATTTTGCATTAGAATAGAAAGGTAAATGCTTTTAGTGAAAATGTGCAACTTTTTAATGTTTTGACATAGTTTTCTGTTTGTCTTTATCTCAGGCACCAAGATTATAAAATATCTAACTAATATATTTTTGTTGTTGTTTTAGGGCTCAGGGGTTAATTCACCCTGAGTACATGACTAAAATAATAAAATTACTAGTTCAGGGAATTCAGCTTGGTGCTCTGTGGTGACTGGGAGGGCTGGGATGGGGCGTGCATGGGAGGGAGGCTTAGGAGGGAGGGGATATAGATACACTTGTAGCTGATTCATGTTGTTGTAGAGCAGAAATTAAGACAACATTGT
>SJYQ01017865.1:170202-238206 GCA_006410935.1 Redunca redunca
AAAAAAAAAATGCAAAAAAGATGCAGGGCTTGGAAAGCAAGCAGCAAACAACCAAACCTGAGGAATTTTATTCTTTGTCTTAGAAGAATGTCCCCGAATTCCCATCTCAAGGCCAATCAGCCAAACCCTCTAGTGATTGTGCCTCTGTTTCTCAGTTTTACACAGACTCACAGGCACCCCAAGTTCTACACAAGCCCTGAAAATCTCCTTTCTTGCTTTCTTCAGGCAACGGAAAGCTCCTCACCAGGCCAAGACAGAAAACAGCCCAGAGCAGAGCAGAGATGGGCAGGGAGAGAAGCCACGAGAGATCTCTTTTGTGTCCTTCAGCTCCTTCAGGTCAAAGGAACTGGTGTTGGCTTAGGTGTCATCCAAGCCCAGCAAAGTATCCAGGCTGCAAAGCACATGAAGCGCTTGAGTGCTTTCCAGAAATGAGCTAAGAAATCCCCAGGGATGGGTCATTGACAATGAACATGGCTATCCTAACAGAAATGTATGGAATTTTGAGAAAACTGGCAAAATGGAAAAGTGAGAGGCCCTCAGTAACAGTGATGATGATAAAATGATGATGAAGATGATGAGGAGGAGGATGATAATAATGGTCTATAATATTTATTGGGCTTCTAGGTGGTGCAGCGGTAAAGAATCCACCTGCCAAGCAGGAGATGCCTGTTCAGTCCCTGGGCTGGGAAGATCCCCTGGAATAGGAAACGCCAACCTACTCCAGTATTCTGGCCTGGAAAATCCCATGGACAGAGGAGCTTGGCAGGCTGCAGTCCATGGGGGTCACAGAGAGTCAGACGTGACTGAGTGACTGACCGCAGCACAAAATTCATTGAACACTTACGGGGAGTCAGGAGCTGTTCTAAGTACATGGATTTTTTTCAATGAATTACCTATACAATTCTAGGAAGCAGGACTATTATTACCTCCACTGAAGAGATGAAAGAAACAAATGAGACTCAGACAGTTTCAGGAATCTGCTCTTAGTCACACAGCACACAAGAGGCAGGGCGAGTTTGAACCTAGATGGTGTTCTGATAACACAGTCCCCTCCTCCTCACTGTTATGATGTTCTATATATTTTACAACCCCTGAAGTTGGCTGTTATGGGCCTCACTTCACAGATGAGGATATTGAGGCACAGAGAGGCTGGCTGACTTGCCCAGGGTCACACAGCCATCAGGTGACAGAGTCTAGATTAATCCATGTTGCCTTTCTGTTTCAATGCCCACATCAGCACCACTGGATGGATGCTCTATCCTCAAGCCATCAGTGGGATAGCTACAGTTCAGGATTTGAGCAGGACAAGAAGTTGATGCACTTGATACCCACTCCCTGACCTCAGAGTGGAGTTGCTCAGCTTCACTGGAAGCTCCCGTGTCTAGTCTGCTCTTAGATACTGTGCTGGATGGAAGGTAAGCATCCTCATACTGAGGTGGGGAAAGTCCTTCACGTCCACTTGTATCCTGGCCACACACACACTCCAGACAAAGTGATCTTTCTAAATAAAAATCTGATCATATCCACCCCGTTCTCTAAATTCTTACACGGCTACCTGGTACCTTCAGGATAAATGTCCAAATCCTCAGAACATGGCTTGACCCTCTGCAGATTCCACTGTTGCCACTTTCCTCTCCGAGTACAAAAGCACAGGTAACGCACACACAGACACGCACATGCACATCTGCATGCTCACAGACAACATGCACACATGGTCACACACGAACGCCTGTGTGTGAGCTTTTCTGTGCACACATGTATGCACACAAACATATGCACGCACAGAGCTCCTGTTACACTCTTTTCCCTTTCTGCATAAATCTTGCATCCAGACTGTCTGGTTTGAATCCCAGCTCTGCCACTTGGGCACATTACTTAATGTACCTCATCTTCCTCATCAGTAAACTATTTTGCTCATCCACGTTTTTCTAGAATCTAGGAGCATCTGGCACGTAACACGACTTAAATACTGCTATGGACTGAATGTTCTGTGCTCACGCTCAGTCATTAAGTTGTGTTCAACTCTTTGCGACTCCATGGACTATAGCCCGCCAGTCTCCTCTTTCCGTGGGATTTCCCATGCAAGAATACTGGAGTGGGTTGCTACTTCCTTCTCCAGGGGATCTTCCTGACCCAGGGATTGAACCGCCTGCACCGGCAGGTGGATTCTTTACCACTGAGCTACCTGGGAAGCCCTGGACTGAATATTTGTCCCTTCAAAATTTGTATGTTAAATCCTAATGCCCAATGTGATGGTTTTTGGAGGTGGGGACCTTTGGGAACTGATTAGGTCATGAAGGTGGGGCCCTCACGGATAGGATTAGTGCCCTTATGAGAGACCTCAGACAGCTCATTTGCTCTGTGTGAGGATATAGTGAAAAGACAGTCGTCTATGTAGCAGGAAATCAGTTCTCACCAGATACTGAATCTTCCCTCACCTTGATCTTGGATTTCCCAGTCTCTGGAACTATGAGAAACAGACATTTATTGCTTCTAAGCCACCCAGTCTATGCATTTTGTTATAGCCTGAATGGGCTAAGGGAATGACCATTTTCCATTAGGTTTTGTGAAATATAATACACATACGTGGTATATGATTCAGAAAACATACAGCATTTACTGTGGAAAGTAAGTTTTCTCTGGACATCCATTTCCAAGTCTCTCAGGGTCCCTCTACAGAGGCGGACACAACTATTAGTTTCTTATGGAATCTTCCAGAAATAGTCTGTGCATTTACGAGCAAATGGTATCTGCTATATGTACCCCAAGGAAAGTTGCTCTTCTCACTTGGCAATATAACTTGGATATGGAAATTCCTATTTCCTCATCTGTCAAATGGGAACAGGCCAGGAGCTACCTTACAAGCAGGAGCTACCTTACAAGCTTATTATAGGATTCATGAGTTAATAGTCACTTCACCGTACTTAGAATGGTGCCTTGTGTACGGTAGATGCTTTGTAAGTGCTAAGCTCCTAATAGTACCCAAACATCTGTTTCTTCCTTTTTTAATGCCTTCATAGGATCCCGTGAGATGGATGTACCATAAATTACGTGATAGTTCCCTACTGAGTTGTTGGGGGCTTCCTAGGTGGTTCAGTGGTAAAGACACCTCCTGCCAATGCAGGAGGCACAAGAGACGCAGGTTTGATCCCTGAGCTGGGAAGATCCCCTGGGGATGCAAATGGCAACCCACTCCAGTGGGATTCTCTCCTGCCTGGAGAATCCCATAGACTGAGTAGTCTGGTGGGCTATAGTAAGGGGGTCACGAAGAGTCGGACATAGCATCTGAGCACGCACACTGAGTTATCGGACACTTGAGTTACTTCTAGCTCTTTGCTACAACAATGCTTAATAAATATGGTTGAACAAGGAGAAGAACCAGTGAATAAAGAGAGAGATGAAGAAATGCACTTTGAGTAGGACAGAAAGAACTTGGGTGAGTTTCAGAGATTCAAAGCTCTTCAAAGATATCCTCCTAGGCAATGAATCCGGGGCTTTTACAAATTGCTTCCAAGTGGTACTAAGGGTATATGTCCAGCACCACCAGGATGATTAGATAGTACCACTGTACATGGGGTATTATGTCAGTTTCTAGATAAGAGAACTGGTATACCCAGTGAAAGACTCCTTGCAGGTGTGAGCTGAGTTGATTCAGTTTCTCAACTGCTCTTGCCCCAAAGACTGTTGTTGCTGTTGTTTAGTCACCAAGTCATGTCTGACTCTTGTGACCCCATGGACTGTGGCCCACCAGGCTCCTCTGTCCATGGCAAGAACAGGAGAGTGTTGCTGCTTCCTTCTCCAGGGGATCTTCCCGACTCAGGGATTAAACCTGCATCTCCTGTACTGGTAGCCAGATTTTTTACCACTGAGCCACGAGGGAAGCCCCCAAAGAATGTAGTTAATGTCTTTGCCATCAACTCACGACTTCTGAGGATGCTGCTGTTTCCTAAAGGGAAGATAGTAGTTCCTCACAGGGGGACCAACTTGGCCGAGAGGAAGTTATGTGGTGAAGGAACAGCCTCCACCTGGGGTGTCCTTGAGGGACTTGAAGGTCTTGAGACCTGACAAGCCTGGGTTGAGCTGCAGGATGAAGGGTGAAGAAGAGGAGGGAGTGGGGAGGAATGAGGTAGATCGTGAGCTTTATTAAAATGTATTTTTGTAACTCTGAGTTGAAAATAGGCACGCCGACTTCACGCTGACTGTTCCATCTCGATGACATATCCTTGCTAGTGGGGGCCTTTCCATTCAGCACATCTCCGTGGCAACAGACCACTTCTCATTCATGCTATCTCCAGGGTTACCTTGCTTGGCTCATTCATGAGTGCTGCCATGGAGACAGGCCCATTGATACAATCTTGATTCTTTGGAACTTTGCTTTCCTGAAAGAGAGCCTTGGCCTTGGGGGAATGGATGGGACCATGGCAGGAAGTAGAGTCAAGAGGGTTCTGGGATGTGTTGGGAGAAGGCTAAAAGACTTAAAATCTAGCAAGATTAAGATGAGGTGGCGAGAGACGGGGGAGAATTGACAATGCTTTCCGATGCTGACACCTGAAATTGCTGGTCCTAAACAGTCTCGTGTGTATGTCTGGTGTCTTCTACTGGACCAAAAGTAGAAATACAGTAGGCACTTAGTCATGCCTTTGTGGGCAGCTATACCCCAACTCCCAGCACAGAGCTTGATACAGAGTCAACATCCTACAAATAATTACTGAATATACTTGAATTTGTTGCTCACAAGCCTGTCCTTGATAAATCATGAGAAAATAAAAGCATTAGAAAAGAAATTCCACAAGCACCCACCTCTACATCTACTCCCCAGCTCTCAGCCCACATAGTGCCGTCCTTTATATTTCTATAGATTGCTTGTATATGCTTCTATCTAAAACAAAACCTTCCACTGTACAAATGCCACCCTCTCCTGGAGGCTGAGAGATGTCCACCCTGCCAACCCTCTCCTTTTCCTATGGCATCATCATGTTCTTCCTCCTCCTGGGTTATTCTCATCATCATAAACTCGGATGTTAGCTCTCCGACCTTAAAGAAGAAATCTTTCAGTTCCAATTTCCCCACCAGCTAACACCTTTTCTTTCCCCCTCCACCATTCACAGCAAAACTCTTTAAAAGAACTGATAAGGACAAGGTCCTACTGTATAGCACAAGGAGCTATAGTCAACATCTTGCAATAAACCATATGCATAAGTAAGTGCTAGTCACTCAGTCATGTCCGACTGTCTGTGATCCCATGGACTGTAGCCTACCAGGCTCCTCTGTCCATGGAAGTCTCTAGTAAGAATACTGGAGTGGGTAGCCATTCCCTTCCCCACCCAGGGATCGAACCTGGGTCTCCCGCATTGGGAGCAGATTTTTTACCATCTGAGCCACAGGGAGCAACCTTGGGCAATAAACCATAATGGAAAAGAATATGAAAAAGAATTATATACGTGCAACTGAATCACTTTGCTGTACACCAGAAACTAACACAACACGTTAACTCAACTATACTTCAAAAACGAGAACTGTTAGTAATCCTTCAACAGCCTTTTGCTTCAACCTCTCCCCACGCAACAGAGGCCAGGACCATCAAAGACCTCCATGCTGCTAAATCTAACAGTTAATTCTAATTTTTTTGATAAAAAATTAAAAAACACATTTATTATTATTTATTTATTCAACTGTGCCAGGTCTTTGGTTGCAGCATATGGGATCTGGTTCCCTGACTAGGGATTGAACCTGGACCCCCTACATTGGGAGCGTGCAGTCTTAGGCACTGGACCACCCAGGAAGTCCTCATTTCTCTTTTGAGTAACCCACTGGCATCAGTTGACACCATCCATCATTCCCTCCTACTGTATGGAATGTCTATCCACTCAGCCTCGGGGACCCACACTCCCCTCACTGGCTCCATCTCAGTCTCCTTTGCTAGATCCTCTTCATCTTCCCCACCTCTTTAATGATGGACAGCCAACCCCAGGCTCAGTCCTTGGTGCCCTTTTCCATCCACTCCCTTATCCAGTTTCATGGCTATAAATGTGCAGGCTGATGACTCCTGCACTTGAACTTCCAGTCCCGTCTTCTCTCCTTAACTTCAGGCTCCACATACTCAGTGACCAATACAACATCTCTACTTGGGCAGGCGAAACTTAGCAAGTCTGAAGCTGAGCTCCTAACCCACCCCGCAATGCCATCTCCATCCCATCTTAGTCAATGGTAAATTCATCCTTCCAGTCACCTCCCAAATAATGTCTCTGCTTCCACAAACCCTCCAGCCTATTCTTTTTAAATTGAAGTATAGTTGACTTACAATGTTGTGTTAGTTTTAGGTGTATAAAAAGTGATTCAGTTATACATACATATACATCTATTCTTTTTCAGATTCTTTTCCTTATAAGTTATGACAAAATATTGAGTATAAGTTCCCCTTCAGTCACTTCAGTCCTGTCTGACTTTTTGCGACCCTATCACTCCTCTGTCCATGGAATTCTCCAGGCAAGGATACTGGACTGAGTTGTCATGCTCTCCTCCAAGGGATCTTCCCGACCCAAGGATTGAACCCACATCTCTTATGCCTCCTGCATTGGTAAGCAGGTTCTTGCCACTAGCGCCACCTGGGAAACCCATACATACATAAATATATCTATTCTTTTTTAGATAGATATGTATATGTTTCAGATAGAAATATATATATTTCCCTTATAAGTTACTACAAAATATTCAGTATATGTTCTGCCTTCGGTCTATTCTTGATACTTAAGCAGGCAGACTAATCCTTCTATTTCCTCAGTCAGGCTTTCCATGACTATCCTGTTTATTTTTCTGGCCATGCCACATGGCCTGTGGGATCTTAGTTTCCCAACCAGGGATCAAACCTGGGCCCTTGGTAGTGAATGCATGGAGTCCTAACCACTGGCCAATTAGGGAATTCCTATGACCATCCTTTTAAAAACTGCACCTTGACCCCAGCTTCCCTGATGGCTCAGTTGGTAAAAAAAATCTGCCTACATTTCAGGAGACCCAGGTTTGATCCCTGGGTCTGGAAGAGGCCCTGGAGAAAGAAATGGCTACCCACTACAGTACTCTTGCTGGAGAATTCCATGGAAAGAGGAGCCTGGTGGGCTACAGTCCATGGGGTTGCAAAGAGTCAGAGGCGACTAAGTGACTTTCACTTCCCTGACCCCAGCATTCCCTCTACTATTTGCTGGCTCTATTTTTTTCTATTGCACTTATCACAAAAATGGACTGTAGCCCACCAGGCTCCTCTGTTCATGGGATTCTCCAGGCAAGAATACTAGAGTGGGTTGCCATTTCCTTCTCCAGGGGATCTTCCTGACCCAGGGATTGGACCGGGTCTCCTGAATTGCAGGCAGATTCTTTACCACTGAGCCACCAGGGACCCTTATTTACTATATGTTTTATTTATTAAGTTGATTGTCTGTGGCCTGCGTCCCCTCTTCTAGACTATCGGCTTCATGAATTTTGGAAATTTATCTATATCCTGTTCCTGTCCCCTAGAAAGTTGCCTTGCACATAGTACGTGCTCAATAAATGTCTGCTGACTGACTGAATGAAAAGGACCGTGCGAAGGAAGGCTAGTGAGCTGGACAAGGGCCAGAGAAGGTGGCCACAACAAAGAGCTTGTCTTGTGCCCTAAGGTTAATGAGTTCAAACTGGGTTCCTCAGACGTGTCTCAGGAGTTCCCTCATGGGCAAAGGGGAGGTGGGGTGGGGGCCACCACGTGAGACTTTCTGGAAAGCCTTTTTCTGGTTCAAAGCTTCATTTCGATGGCTTTACACATTGGGATTCAAATAAGATTCCAGAAGTCTAGTTACTAGTAATGTACTAATGTCTATTTCTTAGTTTAAGAGTAACTTTGAGTAGAGTTGCTTTATAAGGTTGTGTTACTTCTGCTATACAGCAAGTGCATCAGCGTTATGCACACATGCATCTCCTCATTTTCGAGTTTCATTCTCATTTAGGTCACCAAAGAGCACTGAGTGGTGTTCCCTGTGCCGTACTTAGGTTTTTTACATTTTTCACTCATTTACTTTTGTCTGTGCTGGGCCTTTGTTGCGGCTCGGGCTTTCCTCGAGTTGCAGTGGGCAGGGGCTACTCTCCAGCTGTGGTGCACGCACTTCTCGCTGCAGTGGCCTCTCTTGTTACGGAGCGCAGGCTCCAAGCACTTGGACCTCAGTAGTTGTGTCTCCCGGGCTCTAGAGCACAGGCTCAGCAGTTACGGTTCACGAGCTTAGTTACTCCGTGGCATGTGGAATCTTCCTGATCAACACGGGGTTGATCAAGGATCAAATCCATGTCTCCCGAACTTCCAGGTGCCTTCTTTGCCCCCGAGCCACCAGGGAAGCCCTGTACTTAGTTTTGCCTAGAGTACTGTGGTTATATAAGCTGGTAACATGAGGGGAAATGGGAGAGGGGTATGTGGGAACTCTCTACATCACCTTTGCCAACCTTGTTCTAAGTCTAAAATTATTCTCAAATCAACAAGTTTATTTCAAGATAAGGCTGACTTGGCAGAAAGGGTTCCCTTGCTTTCAAACGGTTTGAAGACCGTTTGAAATGTTGAGATGTTTACAGTGGGATATGATACAATTTGACTTAAATATTAGATTAAATATTAGAGGATGATTTAGTTAGAACTTTGGAAAGTGGGTTAGGAGTGGATGCTGGAGGTAAAAGCCCAATGTGATGGTGACCATAGGATCAGGTGGTCCAGATGAAGGATGATAAACCCTGAACTGAGGAAAGACAAGGGATAGAGAAAAATATTGGGCTGGCCAAAAAGTTCGTTCTTACAGGTAAAACTCAAGTGAACTTTTTAGCCAACCCCACAGAAGCATGGCTCCAAGAAACATTCAGGAGGTGGGCTCAACAGATGTAATGACTACTGGGATAAAAGGAGGGAGGGATAGAAAGAAGGCAATGATGGCTTCCAGGTTCCTGGTTTGGGTGAGTGGGGCAGACATAGTGTCACTGAGTAGGAGGGGAAGAGAAAAGCCTTGAGTTTTTGGTGATTTGGGGTTGCTTAGATATTTAGCTGCAGAACTCCTAGAGAAAACTTGGGGGTGAGGGGCTCAGCACAGACTGGGTTTTTTCCAATGTCCATGCTCTTGTCTGACCAGGCACATGGCTAGATTACATTTCCCGGCACCCTTTGCATCAAAACAGGGTCAGGAGACTACTGGCCAATGGGATGGGAGAGGAAACGACATAAGCCACTCCCGGGCCAGGTTTCTAAAACTACCTGCAAGATCCTCCATGCTCATTCTCTTCTTCTGGCCAGTGTCAAATTATAGATGGCCCAGTGGAGGAACTTGAGGGTGGCAGAACCACAAGAAGCATGGACCCTGGGTCCCTGCATGACTGTGTGAAACAGAACCCAGCTGCCCCCTTCTAATCAGACTGTGGCATGAGCAAGGAATAATCCTTCAAGCCACTGAGATTTGGGAGTGGTTTGTTATAGCAATTAGCCTATCCTCATACAGCATCCTCAGCACATAGGTGATAGTTCGGTTTAGTTCAATTAACTGAGCACCTACTATGTGTCGGTCATTTTTCTCAGTCTCAGAGATACAGATAGAAATGTGACCATCCCTTTCCTTTCCAACAATAGCTAACACTATTACACATATCATTTCATTTAATCTTCCAAAGAACTTTATGAGGAAGCTGTTTGTATTTATTTCCATTCTACAGATGAGGAAACTGAGACCCAAAGGGGCTTGAAATGTGCCCAAAGACACACAGGTAGTAAATGGCAGAGCTGGGATTTGGAGCCAGGAAGTATATGGGTGCTTTTTTTAAAAAAAACTTTTTATTTTGTATCGGGATATATCTGGGTTAACAATGATGTTTAGTTTCAGGTGAACAGTGAAGGGACTCAGGCAGATGTATACATGTATCAGAATATGGGCTCTTAACTTCTGTTCTATGTATGTATGTTATCACTTGCTTTGGAAGCATGATGAAGGGAGCAGAGTTTAGCTTGGGGGAGTGGAGATGACTCTGAAATAAAGAAGTGGGAAGAGAGATTTAGGGGGCTGGCTCATTATGAGCAAAGGCTTAGAAGTATGAGAAGGCTTGCATGCATAGAGGTTCCAGTGGAGCTGGGATAATGCAAGAAGCGAGCACTGGGAGAGCAGGTGAGTGTGGTTCTGAGTGTCATGTTAAGGATTTTGAACAGTTGACAGCAATGGAAGGTTTAAAACCCTGGGACTGTCAGAGATGGCTTGGGGATCACGCATGGCATGAGAAGGGTACCCTCTCAGTGGGCCGAAGATCCTCATGACCCCATAATGGGGACTGGGAAGGAGTAATTAGAAAAGAAGAAATGCAAGCCAAGAAGCATTGACTTGAAAGGAGACAGTGCCAACATGCCTTAGCATGTACAAGAGAGTTGAGCTCTGGGATGCTTGAACAGGACAGCTTGGTTACGCATTGGGGACTTCTCCCATTCCCAAAGTGATTTTGGGGGGAAGTAGGAATAGAGTCTGCTGAGGTGAGGAGAAAGAAAGTGGGTCACATTCTCAGGAATTTTGAGAGAGTCAGGGCACTGGCTAGAGAAGGAAGCAGGAATAATCCAGCCCTTGCAGGACTGGGGGCCTTGAAAATTCTATCTTTCTTTGAGACGGAGACAGGGTGTGTACATGCATGCATGTGTGTGACAGGGCAGAGGTAGCTGGTGCAGACAGGGAAAAGCGCATAGGGAAAGGAGCTAGATACCATCCTTGATGGCCCTTGTGAGCTCACTACAAGCCCCCAGCAACATACCAGCCTTTACCATACTACAAGGAGAAGATGAGAGGTGCTCATATGTCAGAACTGGACAGACAAGATTCTTCTCTCTGGATCTAGAGTTGGGTGAGTGATAAACCACTGGGAACCAGATGCGGCCCCAAAAGTGACTGAAGCCAACGTCCTGATTGTGCCAATGGGGAAGAAGTTTCAGGGGGGCTGAGAGTGCTGTCTGAGGTCATCTAGCAAGTGAGCGACAGACCTGCAACTGGAAGATGAGTCTCTTATCAGCCTGGCTCATGTCTTTCTTTTTTGCTCTAAGAAATTATTTTATTTTAGTGTGATGAGATACTTAGCATGAGATATAGCCTCTTACCACATCTGTAAGTGTACAATTCTTGTTGATTATAGGTAGGATGTTGTATAGCCATCGTGAGAGCCTATTCACCTCGAAAAGGAAGAAGTTGCACAATATGCAATAACATGGATGAAACGAGGACAGTCTAAGTGAGATACGCTGGATTAAAAAAAGAATATACTATATGATTCCACTTACATGACGTCCCTAGAGTAGTCAAATTCACAGAGACATAAAGTAGCATGGTGAATGCCAGGGGCTCAGGAAGGTGACATGGAGTCGTTGTTTAACAGGGACAGAGTTTCAATTTGTGAAGATCAAAAAGTTCTGGAAATGGATGGTGGCGATGGCTGCATAGTAATATGAATGCATTTAAAGCCACTGAATTGTACACTTAAAAATGGTTAAAACATTAAATTTTATGTCATGCTTATTTTACTTCAACTTGGAAAATAGCAAAAGAAAATTTTAATCCGCATATGGCTAGCAGAGACTGAATTGAACAAGTACAACCCTAACGTTTCCAAGGATGGCTTTGATGACCACCTCCAAGCTCACAGTGTTTCAAAAGAGACCACCACCCCCTCCTCCAGGAGGTAGTCAGGTGCTCCAGGAGGGAACAGTCATGTGTCCAGGTCAGCAAGCAACTGCCAAGAACTTGCTGGACTGGCAGTCAGCCAGTTGCCAATCTGTCAGCTTGCATCCGGAGGGCTGGAGGAGAAGTGTGGCATTAACTGTGTGGCTCTCTGCCGCCGCACACGCTTGGTGTCCAGGTCCCGGGGGGTTTCCACTCCACCGGGCAGGAACAGGGAGAAAAAGCTGTCATGCCTGGGTTTCTGCATGCCCAGCAGCTGCGGCGACAGCAGGAGAGAGTGGCCAGGAGCTGAGAGTGGGAGTGTCTGGCTCCCCGAATGGAAGAGTCCACCTGAGCGCGTCGTAGAGGGGAGAAGGCAGGTTTCAAGCAGCCAGCAGCACTGTCTCTGATCCTGCTCAGCTCTGCATGCAGGTGCCTGGCTTTCTTGAGGTGAACTGGTGTGGGTTTCTCCGATAAATTCAGCCCAAGAAGTTAAACAAGATCCAGGCCATCTTCGATCAAGGCGCAGAGCCCCATCCCCAGGTCAGTCATGGGCTCTCCTGGCCGCCTGTTCTTTTTCTTCCTGGCACTTAGCACAGCGGAAGCTCAAAAAGTATTTGGGGCAACACTTATTACGTGGTTTAAGCACACATCTATAGTCAGATCACACAGGTTTGAATCTTGGCTTTGCCACTTACTGTGTGTTTTGGGGGGAGTTACTTAACCCCTCTGTGCCTTAATTTCTCTGTGGTTTCTTCCACACAGAGAGTGAAATCAGTTGATGTATGTAAAATCTGTAGAACAGACTGGCATGTCACCAGTGGAATGAAGCCTCTGGGCTGGGGGCAGGATGCCCCTGGTATTAAATGCAAGATGACCCTTGGACGTCTGAGGTTGAATTCTAAAGTGCACTGTAGGTGTGCTGGGCTTAATGGTGACATCCCACCCCCCATCCCCTGCCACCAAAGGTAGGTCCGTGTCCTAATCCTTGGAACCTGTGAATTAACCTTATTTGGAAAAAGGGTCTTTTCGGGTGTAGTTAAATTATGGATTTGAGTTGCTGTTTAGTCGCTAAGTTGTATCGTGTCCGACTTGCGATCCAAAGGACTGTAGCCCACCAGGCTCCTCTGTCCATAGGATTATCCAGGCAAGAATAGTGGAGTGGGCTGCCACTTCCTTCTCCAGGGGATCTTCCCGACCTAGGGATCGAATCTGCATCTCTTGACTGGCAGGCAGGTGGATTCTTTACCACTGAGCCAACCGGGAATCCCTGATGATTTAAGAGGAAGGGCTTATCAGAAAACTATCTGGGTGGGCCCTAAATGCAGTCATATGCATCCTTAAAAGAAGGAGGAAGAGGGAGTTTTGAGAGAGAAGAGGAGGAGGACATGTGACCCAGAGATAGAGACTGGACTGATGTGGTCACAAGCCAAGCAACACTTATAGCTACCAGATGCTGGAAGAGACAAGGAATGGATTCTCCCCTAGAGCCTTCAGAGGAAGCATAGCCCTGCCAAAGCCTTGGTTTCTCACAGCCTCCAGAACTGGGAGAAAATAAATGTTTGTTGTTTTAGGCCACTGAGTTTGCGGTACTTTGTAATACAGCCCTAAAGTAAAGTGAAGTCGCTCAGTCATGTCCGACTCTTTGCGACCCCATGGACTGTAGCCCACCAGGCTCCTCCGTCCATGGGATTTTCCAGGCAAGAGTACTTGAGTGGGTTGCCATTTCCTTCTCCAGGGGATCTTCCTGACCCAGGGATTGAAGCCAGGTCTCCTGCATTGCAGGCAGACGCTTTACTGTCTGAGCCACCAGGGGAAAATACAGCCCTAGGAAACCAATATAAGCAGAGAAAATGAGGCAATATGCCCTCAATTCTATCCATTTACTTTGAAGTGTCTTCCTATCAGATAGATCCTGTTTGACAATTTGATTCAATAAATAGGGCGTTAACCATCAGATGTCCACCAAAATCCATCCTCCCCCTTGCTATCTTCTACAGTAATGGAATTTTAGCTGGGCCCTTGGCTTCCCAGCAAAACTACATTTCCCAGCATCCTTAGCAACCAGGTGTGATCACATGACTGTTTCCATCAATGGTATGTGAGCACAAGTACCATCCTACCTCCTGGTCTAAGATTTAAGAGACCAGGATATCTTCTCTATTCCCTCTTCTGCCTTCATAAGGCCAGTTGGTTTTGATTGTGCAAACGATGCCAACCCCCTTGGCAGCAAGAAGGCGTCCAGGAACCTGGATCCCTGAATGACTTTTGGAACAGAGCTCCTCTGCCAACATGCAGGGCTCATCTTGAAGCCATTATGGGAGGGAGAAATAAAATTCTTTATTGTTTTCAGGCCTTGATTTTTTTTTTAGGTCTCTTATTATAGCAACATAGCTTTACCACATAATATAACAAATATTGATTATACACTTAAGATGTTCCAGGCATTGGAGATGTGACAATGAACTTAACAGGAAGGGTTCTGCTCTCACGGACCTCACGGTCTAGACAGACAGCGGAAAGTAGACTATGAAAATCTCAATGCTGATATAACAACAAGGGCACTCTCAGAGCACAGGGAAGTTTCGTAATCCAGACTTGAGTTTCAGCAAAAGACTTTTGGAGGAAATGGTGCCTATTCTGAGATCTGAAGGCCAAGAGAGAAAGAACATTTCAAGAAAAAGGATAACCACTACTGAGGCTGCCTGGTAAGAGAAAGCACAGGTTGCTAGAGGATCTTAAAGAAAGTCAAGGACTTTCCTGGTGGCCCAGTGGTTACGAATCTGCCTGCTAGTGCAGGGTGCTCAAGTTTGATCCCTAGTCTGGGAAGATTCCACATGCCTTGGGGCAACTAAGCCCAAGTACCACAACTATAGAGCCTATCCACTCGAGCCTGAGAGCCACAACTACTGAAGCCCGTGTGCCTAGAGCCCACGCTCCACAACGGGAGAAGCCTCCACAACGGGAAGCCTGAGCACCGCAATGATGCAGCTAGAGAAAGCCCGCATGCAGCAACGAAGACCCAGTGCAGCCAAAAAGCAAAAGAAATGTAGTGAGAGAGGAGAGATGACCCAGGTGAGATGGGCAAAGGCTGGATGACACTAGATCTCAAATGCCCTGCTAAGAACAATGGATCACCTTGGAAGGACTTTACGAGGAGAGTGACTTGGTTAGATTTCTATTTTGTCAAGCAAAGGGTTAACTCAGCAGGGTTGGGGATGTCTGAACCATGCATATTCCAAAGAAATGACTGCCTCTTGATTGGGTCCTGGGAAATAATCTCTGGACCGCTGGAATATCCTGTTGGTAAGAGTATCATTTTATACCTGGGGTCTTGGTATAAATATAAATTTATTTATAAATCATAACAATGTGATTTATGGTGAATGCTTATTAGTGTTCACCTGGATCTTGGGCTATGCCATGTATGATCTCTGGAACTGCTGGCAACTAAGCAGTTAAAGTCAGTCGCATGGGTGCTCCATGTCTATGTGACTGAATCCCAATAGAACGTCTAGACACCAAGGACAGCACCATGCACTGTCCCTGGCTGGCAACACCTCATGCCTGTTGTCACACACTGATGATGGAAGAACCGAGCACTGTTTCATGATCCCACTGGGAGGGGAAAACTGGAAGCTTGTGTCTGGTCTCTCCTAGCTTCTGCCCTAAGCGCCTTTTGCTTTGCACATTTTCAGCTATAATAGACTTTCCGTTCCCTGTAATGAACTAACCATGAGTATCACAGCTTTTCTGGGTCCTGTGAGCCCTTCTAACAAATCATCAAACCTGAAGGTGGTCTTGGGGACCCATCACACATGGTCTTATAATCTTAAGGATGCTTCAGAGCAATGAGATTCCTGTTCTAGTTGCATCTCACGGGAAAGCAATGCCAGTTGACACATTTTAGAAGTTCTGCCTGTTTGCCTGGCACAGAGCTTTCGTGAATTTCTAGAAATAGACCAAACTGGTCCCTGTCTACAAGTAGCTCAGAAGATAGAGGGCAAGGTACAAAGGATGTGGAGTTCTTTCATGGCAGAATATATGATGGAAGGTGAGTGGGTTTGTTTCCCTTTTAACTTCTGGCCAGGAATGGGGACAAGGAGCAGCTCTCAGCTCATGGATTAAATTGATGGGTGTGTGTGTGTGTGTGTTGTATATCTCAGAGTGAGGAGGAGGTAAAACGGAGCAGCCAATGCTGCATGAGCCAGGATTGAACCCCAGAGAAAATTTTCTTTCAGAAACTTCAACTGGAACAATGCAGCATTTTGGGTACTCAAAGCTACTCTAAGAAATAAATGAGGCTCTTGTCCATCATTGGCTAAAATCTGAAATATCATCCAAGGGGATCTGTATCACACTTTCTGACTCTTCCACCCCACAGCCCCTCTCCCCACCATCCAAGGAATGCCCCTAACCAAGACCTTACTATTCTTCATTCCTTTTCACACTATCCTCAGTGACAATACAAATAGCCAACACACATTAAGCATTGCACAAGATGCCCTGCTCTTTTATATAATTCACACGACAGACCTCTGTTTCGGTAACACAGGAGCCTGGGTAATCGGACTGACCCTCCTGCCAAAACCAACCATGAATTCTGCATAAAATCCTAAGGCCCTCCTGTTGAAGCACTCAAGTCTGGACAATTTAGTAGGTAATTATTTAGCAGGTAATTATCAGTCCCACATTTAGTGAAATCAGAGACCTCCACAAGGTAGGCAGAGCATCAAAGCCACACTTGCTCTGAGGGCATCTGCTTAACTCAGAGAACTGCTGACTGAATTTTCATGGCTTCCTGGTGAACAGGAGTAGAAGGCAAAGCCCAGGACCCACCTAAGACAGAGCCTTTTGGAGGGCTTTCCACGTGGCACTACTGGTAAAGAATCCATGTATCAATGCAGGAGACACAGGAGACTCAGGTTTGATCCTTGGGTCAGGAAGATCCTCTGGAGGAGGGCATGGCAAACCACTCCAGTATTCTTGCCTGAGAAATCCCATGGACAAAGGAACTTGGTGGCCTACAACTTGTGGTCTACAGTCCATGAGGCCACAAAGAGTTGGAAAAACTGAGCGACTGAACACACACAAAAGGAGCACCCCAAAATTAGGACAGGACCCCAAAGTGCTACCGTTTCAGGGTGAGAAATCTGGAGTAAATTTATTCCATCCTCCGATTCCAAAAGCATTTTAGGAAAGTTACTTTCACAGTTAGCACAGAAGGAGAATAAAAGTTAAAGTTCTTTAAAAAAGAACAACCATAATCTGGCCTTTGCAAACACCAGCATCCTAAATTCTCAACACTTGGGAGGTCCAAAAGTTTAAGGTGACCCTGGAATGGGAGTGCCCTAGGCATTCCAGATGAAATAAGTGCAAAATGTCCAGGAAAGATAAACCTCCATCTCAGGCCTCAGGGAATTCCCTCCAAGAACGTCCCGAAGAAAATGAGCATGTCACAATCAAGAATAAAAAAAAAAAATTGGAGACTTCCCTGGTAGTGCGTTGGATAAGAATCTGCCTGTCAATGCAGGGGACATGGGTTCGATCTCTGGTCTGGGAAGACTGCACATGCCACAAAGGACTAAGCCCATCCGCCACAGCTACTGAAGCCCGCATGCCTAGAGCTTGTGCTCTGCAACAAGGAAGCCATTGCAGAGAAGCCCCCACAGCACAACGAAACAAAGAGTAGCCCCCTGCTCCCCACAGCTAGAGAAAGCCCACACAAAATAAGAAACCCAGTGCAGCCACACATAAACAAAATTATGAAAAGAAAAGAATAATAAAACATGCAAGGAAGCAAGAGACAGCAGGAAAAGAGCCAAAACTAATTTAAATACTTAAGTTATCAGTCACTGATGATAAGCTAATTCTTTGCATATTCTGTTTAAGGAAATATAAGATGTGAGCTTGAAAGTACCTATGGAGCGATTCTCAAGGAGCAATGAGAATTACCCTTCATGGGACATTTGGCAATATCTGAAGACATTTTTGGTTGTCACTATTGGGCTGGGGGCATCACTAGCATTTATTGGTGGGTAGATAAAAGGATGTTGCTAAACACCTACAGCAACAGTCCCCAGCCTTTTTGGCACCAGGGACTAGTTTCAAGGAAGGTAATTTTTCCACAGATTGGGGCAGGGAGATGGTTTCAGGATGACTCAAGTGCATTACATTTATTGTGCACTTTATCCTGGAAGTTGGGGACCCTGGGCAGTGCACAGGGTGGCCCCACAGAGTAAAGTACCATTTAGTCCAAAATATCAGTAGTGCCTAGGTTGAGAAATCCTGCCACAGGGAAACAAGTTTACTATTAATTCAAAAGATGAAGTAGGTTGAAAAGGACCAGATGTAACTCACAGAAATGAACATTTTAATACACGGAATTAAAAGCAAAGGGCACGGTTAAAAGCAGACTAGATCCAGCTAGAGAGGGAGTTGGTGAACCGGCGAGAAGCGGGTCCAGTTTTCCTGCCCACTGGACAAATGGGTAAACTGAGACACACAAAGGAACCAGCATCTCGCTTGCAGGGAGGAAGCAAGCTGAAAAGTAGCTTCTCCCTAACTTGAGATCCACACTCTTAACTTCTCTGCTCTTTTATTTAAACCCAAGAGAATGGTTTCCTCTCCCTGCCTGTGTCTCTGAATTTCTTTCCTATTTGCTATTTTCGCTGGTAAAATATTTTGAGGCAAATAGAATTTGTCTAAAATGCCTGACAGAAAAAAGACACATTGTATTGCATTAGTATGCAGGCAACAATGCCTAAGGAAAAAAGCACAGCAATTTCCATCTCCAAAGCATTTACCTTCCATTAAATAATTACGTCCCACAGTTTATGGTGAAGGGACTCCGGGTGTTTATCTTTGCACAGAGGCGGAGAAAATCGAATAAACGCACCTAGAAAAGCCTTCCCCCAGGAGCCACAGAAGCCTCAGATGCAGGGTCTGAAGCACACCTAACTTACAAATCCAGGGTTCTCAGCTGTAAGATCTCAAGCAAATTACTCAACCTCTCTGTGCTTCGGTTTCCCTCTCTGTAAAATGGGAATCCCTGAGAACCAGCCACCCTGGATTGCTGAGAGGATCTAATGAGATCCGTGTGAAGCGCACAGCACATAGCAACAGCTCAATGTGACAGAAGATTAACTCTATCAGAGGGGCAGGAAAATACAGTGGTAAAGACCATGACGCTGCAACCACTCTCCTGGGTGTGGGTCACGAGCTGTGTGACCTTGGGCAAGTTACTTAACCTCTCTGGGCCCCACCTTCCTCACATATAAAATGTGGAGCATAACAGCTCTTACTTTACAGAAACTTTGTGAAGATTAAGTGAGTTATTTTTATTAATTTTTTTAATAACTGGAGGATAGCTGCTTTACAATGTTGTGTTGGTTTCTGCCACACTACGCAAATCAGCCACAAATATACACATGTCCCCTCTCCCTTGAACCTCCCTCCCTCCCACGCCCCAACCCACCCCACCCCTCTACGTTGTCACAGAGGAAATGAGCTCATGTTTGAAAAGGACTCAGAACAGTCCTTGGTTCATACTAAGTGCTAGTTGCTATTCTTACCACAATTAAATAGAATTATTAGGTTGATGAGTGAGTGCAGTGTGGCTAGACTGAAGTTCCCTAGGGCAAGAACAACGCCTGTCCTACCGACCACTGCACTCTCAGGGCCTGGCACGTTGTAGGAACTCAGCGATTTTTGAATTAATAGAGGATTTTTCCTTTACCTGCTAATATCATTCCCATGACTACCATTTACAGAGAATTTTGCCTGGAGCAGGCTCCCTGCTGGGCATTTTACATCCTCACAACAACGCTGGGAAACAGGTGGCACAGAAGAGAACGGAGGGTCAGAGAGATTCCCACAGCCAGTGAGTGGAAGAGCCAGAATTTCCACCACCTCCATCCTAAGCTCTCAGTCACCTCGAATTTTCCCTTCAATCTGACCATCCTTAGGGATTTCATAGCTAATTAGTATGCCCCGAGAGCCTGCTGGCTCGTACGACTTTGTCTCTCCCTTGACCCCGTATCTCCCCTCCTCCTCTTGGTCCATTCCCTGCTTTTTATGGAGGAAGTTACTTAGTCCAGTGCCTCAGTTTCCCTGATCACAAATTCAGGATAATAATGGTGTCCTTCTCACGGAATGACCGTCATGGGACTTCCTTGGTGTCCAGCGGCTAAGACTCTGTGCTCCCAATGCAGGGGGCCTTGGTTTGATCCCTGGTCAGGGAACTAGATCCTGCATGTCACAACTAAGACCCAGTGCCACCAAATAAATACATAAATATTTAAAAAAAAATGACCATGAGGATAATGTGAGTGAAAAGTGCCTCATACAGCAGGTCTCCATAAATGCAATCGCCTCTATTCCATGTGTCCACTAACACCTCCCATCACCATGATCCTGGGGTTCGCACCTTGGGACTTCCTTACCAGCCCCGTGTGCTGGGTCTTGGTCCCCTGTCAACTTTAGTTTCCCCAAGCTAACTTACTCAGCAGCTCCTCCCCCACGAGGCCCCTGACACCGCGCGTGCCTGCCGTGCATGCGCGCGCGTGCACACCAGCCTTCTCTTCTCGCAGCCTCTTCAGCCACTAAAATTAGCTCCATCTCCAGCCCGTGTCCCCAGCGCGTCTGTCCTGGTTTCTCTCTGGGCTCCCAGCCACTTTCGATATTGTGTCTCAGATGCCACACACTGCCTTCCTGATGCCACCGCCATTTCCTAAAGCAGGGCGGGTATTTCGAGATACTGGAGCGGGTGAGGTGGGAGAGATTTCACAGGTCTTCCTCCTGGTCTGTTTAAAAAAAAAAAAGCTAACACAAGAGCTGTTGCTTCCCCTCCCCCAACACTGTACCCCTCACCCCATTTCTAGTTTCAATATGTCCGAGGAAAGCTTTAGCTAATGAGACCTCTAGGGCCCCAGGGAGTAAAAAAATCTTGATTTTTTTTTTTAATGGAAGAACAATGATCGAGCAATTTTACTTCTGGGTATATACCCAAAAGAACTGAAAGCCGGGACTTAAATAGATCCTTGCACAACCAATGTGCATTGCAGCATTCTTTGCAAGAGCCAAGAGGGGGAAGCAACCCAAGTGTCCATTAATGGACAACAGGATAAGTAAAATGTGGTCCATCCACACAATGGGATATTATTCTGCCTTAAGAAGGAAAGCCTTTCTGACACACGCTACAACATGGATGAACCTCGAGGACATTATCCTCAGTGAAATAAGCCAGTCAAAAAAAAGGACAAAGATTGTGTTATTCCACTCATATGAGGTCCCTAGAGGCATCAAATTCACAAGATAGAAAGTAGAATGGGGGTTGCCAGGGGTTGGGGGGAAGGAAACGGGGAGTTGGCGTTAATGGGGACAGAGCTTCAGTTTGGGAAAATGACAAAGTTCTGGGGATGGATGGTGGTGGGGGCTGCATGACAATGTGCGTGTTCTTAATGCCACCAAACTTTAAGGCACACTTAAAAATGGTTAAAATGAGATTATCATACTAAGTGAAGATAAAGACAGAGAAAGACAAACATCAAATGATATTGCATATATGAGGAGTCTAAAGCAGGAAGAGACTCGTAGACATGGAAAACAAACTTATGGTTACTAAAAGGGGAAAGGGGTTGGAAGGAGGATAAATTAGGAGGTCAGTATTAACATATATATTATACTATGTATAAAACAGGTAACCAGTGAGGACCCACTGGACAGCACAGTGAACTCTACTCAATATTGTAATAACCTATAAAAAGAACCTGCAAAAAGACTATAGACGTTGTTTAGTCACTACGTCATGTCTGACTCTTTTGAGACCCCATGGACTGTAGCCCACCAGGCTCCACTGTCCGTGAGATTTCCAAGGCAAGGCTTCCCTTGTGGCTCAGCTGGTAAAGAATATTGTAGTACGTTGCCATTTCCTACTCCAAGGGATTGTCCCACAGGGATCAGCCCCGAGTCTCTTGCCTCTCCTGCAATGGCAGGTGGATTCTTTACCACTACCTAGGAAGCCTACACACACACACACACACACACACACACACACACACACGTGTTCTGAATCCCCACGCTGTACACCTGAGACTAATAAGATATTGTAAATTACCTATATATCAATAAAAATTTTTAATGGTTACAATGGTAAATTTTGTTATGTACTTTACTGTAATTAAAATTTTTAAAGAAAGGAAGAACAGTGAGGCAAGCTGGTCAGGAGGAGACAGAACAGGGTGTGCAGGCGGAGGAAGGCGAGTGCCTTGGAGTATCCGGCAGGATTGGGCACCCTGCCACCCAGTCAGAGCAATAAAATGGAGACAGCGGAGAGGGGGTATCAAAAGAGGGGTGGGGTAATTACAGTGTCATAGGACATTTAAGCAAAGACCCAGAGCAAACAAGGAGTCATGTGGAGACCAGAGAGAAGCAACAGCTCACGCAAAGGCCCTGAGGCTAGATGATGACTGGTGTGTTTAAGGAACAACGAAGAGGCCGATGTGGCTGCACCTGGGTGCGTGAGTGAGCACAGGAGGGGGAGGTGAAGCTGGGCAAAGGATGCGGCAGAGGACGCAGATCCTTGTGGGTTATGAGGATGACTTGGGCTTTTTCTCTGAGGAAGGTGGGAGCCACAGAGGCTTCTGAGCAGAGGAGGGACATGGACCGACTCAGGAACTCAGAGGCGCCCTCTGGCTTTTATGGTGGGCGGGAGAGGAATAGATCATGGGGGGAAAGGGTGATGGGGACTTGAAGAGAACCAGAGTGGGGCAGTGTAGATGGTGAGAAGCAGGCGGATTTCTGGGTAGATGCTGAAGCAGAAGCAACACGATCTGCTGCCATTAGCTTCTCCAATGGCTCAAATGGTAAAGGATCTGCCTGCCAGTGCAGGAGACCCAGGCTCAATCCCTGGGTCAGCAAGATCCCCTGGAGAAGGGATGGCAACCCACTCCAGTATTCTTGCCTGGAGAATCCCATGGACTGTGGAGCCCGGTGGGCTACAGTCCACGTCACAGAGAGCTGGACGTGACTGAGCACGTATGCCACAGGGCATTGGGAAAAAAGAGACAAGAGAAAGACCCTGAGGTTTGGGGCCCAGGCACCTGGAATGATGAAGCTGTCTTAACCGAGATGGAGACGATGGCTGGTTTGGGCAACAATGACCAGAATTCTTCTGTCAGAGTCATACCCAGTTCAGTACATCCTATATCAGTTGAAGAAGATGGACTCCTAGAGACGTGGAAACTAGCTTGTACCCACAGCCTTGGATCAGGGCCTGAGCTGGGCTGAGATCAACCTTGGTCTGATTGAGGGGTGCAGGTCAGATCATTAACCTCATCCCTGGGGTCTCAGGCACAAATAGGGATACTAATGACCCCAATTTCAGAATCACCACGAGGCACCTATGAGGTCTATGCAAAGGGTTTGGACAAGCCCCTGGCATACAGAAAACACACTGCGCGTGCTAAGTTGCTTCAGCTGTGTCCAGCTCTTTGCGACCCTGTGGACCACAGCCCGCAAGGCTCCTCTGTCCATGGGATTCTCCAGGCAAGAATACCGGAGCTGGTTGCCGTTTCCTTCTTCAGGTTAAGTTCCTGACCCAGAGACGGAATCCGAGTCTTCTGTGTCTCCTGCGCTGCCGGCAGATTCCTTCCCTGCTGAGCCCTCGTGGAAGACAATGGGATATCACTCAGTCATAAAAGAAACGAATCTGAGTCAGTTGTAGTGAAGTAGATGAACCTAGATTCTTTCATACAGAATGAAGCAAATCAGAAGGAGAAAAACAAATAACATATATTAACATATATAATGGCAACCCCCTCCAGTGTTCTTGCCTGCAGACTTCCATGGACAGAGGGGCCTGGTGGGCTACAGTCCCTGGGTCCCAGAGAGTCGGACACAACTGAGTGACTAACTGATCAATGAAATGGAGAAAAATGGTCCCGACGAGCCTATCTGCAGGACAGGAATAAAGATACAGACACAGAGAATGACTTGTGGACACAGTCGGGGATGGAGAGGGTGGGACAAATTGAGAGGGGCACTGACATATATACCCTGCCTGGTGTAAAACAGACAGCTATAGGGCAGCAGCTCTGTAGCACAGGCAGCCCGGTGCAGCGCTCTGTGATGACCTAGAGGGGTGGGGTGAGCGGTGGTGGCAGGGAGGCTCAAGAGGGAAGGGATACAGACAGACACACTTGCAGCTGATTCCTGTTGTACAGTAGAAACCAACAGGACATTGCAAAGCAAGTATTCTCCAATTAAAAATACAATTTTTTTTAAAGGTGTGGTTCTCTCTAATACCAGCTATAAATTCATTCATTCATTCAATCACTTCTTCATTCAATAGGTGCTCACCGAGCCTCATTCTCAGGTTCTGTCCTAGGTTCTGGTACAGGTTCTGTGCTACATTCTAGGTTCTAGGTACTAGGTTTGTCCTCCAGAGGAAGAAGACAGGCGATTAACCCAGTACACAATGGTGAGGGTTTTCACACAGAGACCAGCAGATGCCCATAAAGAAGAGATCTGAACTGGCCTCATGGTGGACGTTAGGTGGGGAGGCCAGGAAGGTTTTCTATGGCTGCACAGGTCCTTTGCTGCGGTGTGTGGTCTTTCTCCGATTGGGGTACACAGGGGCTTCTCTAGCTGTGGCACGTGGACTCTAGAGCACACGAGCTCAGTAGCTGCAGAGCGCAGGTTTAGCTGCCCAGTGATAGGTGGGATCTTAGTTCCCTGACCAGGGACTGAATCTGTGTCCCTGGCATTGGAAGGCAGGTTCTTAACCACTGGACCACCAGGGGGAGTCCCAGGAAGAGACAATTTATATCATTAAATTTGCACTTCCCCGAGCCCTGGGAGTGCTCCCCAGCATCTCAGCCCCTTTCTAAGTCTCCTGGACCTCCCAATGATGCAGCAGACAAAAGGTCCACACTTGGCACAAAAAGGGAGCCTCCCTTCTAACTGGTCAGGACTCATGCCGCTCTGGATGTTACACACTTTATTTATTGGAGTATAAATGCTTTACAATGTTGTGTTAGCCTCTGCTGTACAGTGAAGTGAATCAGCTCTATGTATCCACACAGCCCCTTCATCTTGAACCTCCCACTCCCCTCTCCCCCAATCCCACCCCTCTAGGTCATCACAGAGCACCAAGCTGAGCTCCCTGGGCTATACATCAGCTTCCCACTAGCTATCTATTTCAGACATGGTAGTGTATATATATATGTCAATCCCAATCTCCCAATTTGTCCCACTGTCCCCTATGGAATATCCTGTTTGAGTAAGAATTAATCAGACACAGAGAAGACAACACATTCCAGACACAGGCAATAGCATGTGCAAAGGTCCTGGGGTGACTGGGCAGGTACAGCTGATAGAGGAGGCTGGCAAACCTTTCCTTATTTTCTCCCTCTAACATGCAACAGTGGACACAAAGAATCCTAGCTCTGCAGTGGGGTGGACCTGCATTCAAAATCCTGGCTCTAGGACCTCCGACGTGTGTTACTTTGGATATGCGACTTTACCTCTCTTGAGTCTAGTTTTCCTCACCTGTGAAAACACTTATGGAGTTGGAGGGAGGCTTGAAGGTGATAAGGTATGTAAAAGGCCTGGCACACAGCTGATGCTCAATTAATGCCAATTTCCTTTCTCTGAGTTTGATCTCCCCCACTGGCCTGGCTTCTCATAAAGCTAGAATTGCAAGAGGAAAGAGAGGTGGGGTAGTTCCAAAAAAGAAGGCAGAAACCAAAAGAAAGCATTGGGATGGACAAAAAGGTCTCCAGGTAGATGCTCACCAGCCTGGCCTCTGTCCCTCTGAGCTGACAGAGTCAGAATAAGTTTTCCATCCAGCTATAATCAGCAGTGAGTGACATTTAAAAGGAAAAATGAAATCAAAAGTCCCCGTTGACTTAGGGAGCTGGGCTGCATGACTGTGAACTATGCCGGGTCAACATGGCAGGCAAGAAATCTTTTATCTTGCTTTAACCACCCATGAGGGCTCAGAACTCAGATACCAAGTTGAGATTTGATAAAAGCAGAAGGAATCTGAAGAGGCTTGTAATCTTCCCCACCTTTAATTCCCAGGTGATTGTATGACAGGACCTGGACTCTGGGCACAGTCTTTGCTGGCATATTCTCTCCTTTACACTGCAAAGGAGACTGACATGGTAATAACAGTACATCATCCTCATTTCTCACTAAGAGTCAGGAACAAAATGAAAGGGGGCAGAAGGCCTCAGGGAACAGGAATTGGGGCCACAATGGCCCTAGTAAGTAAATTCTTGGATACATACCCTTTGTGATATTATGTATTATTTCTTCCCTCAACCTCCCCCCACCCCGAACTCCTTGAATCTGGACTAGACTTACTGTTTGTTTTAGCCAACAGTGGCCAAATTGAGGGTGTCCATTCCTTAGACTAGCCCTCCAGAGACCCCATGTGCTTCCTCTTTCTCCTAGAACTCTGCTTCTTCCGTATGAACAAGCTCAAGCTACCTGTGGGAGGACCAGACCATGTGGAGCAGAGCACAGTGGTCCCAGCCAAGGTCACCCTACAGCCAGCCAACACCTAAACAGGACAGCCACCCAGCTGCCCCACAGTTGACCACAGAGGCTTGAATGAGCTCAACTGAGACCAGGTAAAGCACACAGCTGAGTCTCACCTAAACTGCCAGCCTGCTTCTTCCCTTGTCTTGAATGTGGACATGATGCTAGGGGCTCTGGCAACCATTCTGCAACCACGAGGTAAAGGCCAGGCATCTTAGAGATGCCAACCAATGCCAACCAGTACCCAACCCAGACATTTTGTAAGGTAAGAATGAATATTGTTTGCTTTGTTTAAGCCTCCACGAGTTTTAATTTTCTGTTCCATGTCACTGAATGCACTCTTAATACAGCCTTCAAACATGGCCCTGTTTCTAGGCCATGTAAGATGCCACAATAGGAACAGAGGATCCACACTTCTTCCTTTTTCAGGCGTGAAGACACAGGTTGCTGTGCCATCCCTGGTGCAGAGGCTACCCTGCTGATGCAATTCTCACCTCCCAGTGAGAGAAGCCCAGTTTGCTCATTTCTCCCTTCCGGGGACAAATTCTTCTCATTGTTGGCAGCCAAAGTCAGTAAAAAAACAATGCTAACTCATCCCCAATCCTGGGTCCTGGATCCCACCTGAATCCTGTTGGACTCTTCTGCTTTGAATTTCCATGTCTTTCATTCACGCTGGCCTCTGCTCTTCTCTGCTGAAACCCTGTGACCCAGGCCAGGAAGGAGAGGGAGTGCCCTGTCTCAGGAATATGGATGGAGCCAAAACCCCCCAAAGAACAAGGGTCAGGCTTTCAGCCACCCCTTATTTCTCCCTTCCCTATGGAGCAGCACCTGTTTTCTCACTTCCTATTTGGGGCCAACCGGGTGAGCCTTATGGATGAACTGATTCTCCAACCATTTCACCAGGAGACGTAAGCAGTTGAGCGACAATTCACAGCAGGACGAAGAGAGTGTGGCCAGCAAGGCAGAGACCGTGCTGCCATGCCTGAGTCCCACACTTGACTGTGAACAGCTATGACTTCCTGGCCACAGAAGCGTGCTCAACCCAAATGCGGAGTGAGCCAGGAGAACTAGAGAGCTCACACCCCAGAAGGCCTCCCAAGGTCCAGTTCCCTCACTTCTTTGGTGGGCTGACTCTGTGGGGCATGTCCCACTTGGCCTCACAATGCTCTCCAGAGAGATTAAACAAGAGCTAGTTGCCCACGTGTGCAAGCAAAGTTGCTTCAGTCATGTCTGACTCTGTCTGACCTTATGGACTGCAGCCTGCTAGACTCCTCTGTCCATGGGATTCTCCAGGCAAGAATACTGGAGTGGATTGCCCTGCCCTCCTCCAGGGGATCTTTCTGACCCAGGGATCTAACCCACGTCTCCTGCGTCTCCTACATTGCAGGTGGATTCTTTACTGCTGAGCCACCAGGGGAGCCCAGTTGCCCATATTAACTTGTTTGCTAATCCAACCTTTTTTTTGTTTACTTTCTTTTCTTTAATTGTTTTTTTATTTTTAGCATTTAAAAAATGTGTATCATTTTTAAAGTTTTTATTGTATTTGTTACAAAACTGCTTCTGTTTTATGTCTTGGTTTTTTGGCTTCAAGGCCTGTGGGATCTCAGCTCACCGACCCGGAACTGAATCTGCACCCCTTGCATTGGAAGGCAAAGTCTTAACCACTGGACCACCAAGGAAGTCCTCTATCTTAAAATTTTTTTATTGGAGTATAGTTGACTTAATCATGTTGTCTTAGTTTCAGGTGTACAGCAAAGTGAATCAGATGTGTGTGTTTACTTAGCTGCTCAGTATGTCCAACTCTTTGCCACCCCATGGACTATAGCCACTCAAGCTCCTCTGTCCTTGGGATTCTCCAGGCAAGAATACTGGAGTGAGTTGCCATTCCCTTCTCCAGGGGATCTTCCCGACCCAGGGATCAAACCTGCATTACAGGTGGCTTCTTTAGCCACCAGAGAAGTCCAATGACACATATATGTATGTTCTTTTTCAGATTCTTTCCCTCTATAGGTTATTACAGAATACTGAATAGAGTTCCCTGTGCTATACAGTAGGTCATTATTAGTTATCTGTTATATATACAGTAGTATGTATATGTCAATCCCAGTTTCCTAACTTATCACTTCCCTCGACATATCCCCTTTGGTAACCACAAGTTTGATTCTGAGATCTGTGGATCTGTTCCACTGGCTGCCTCATCTTCATTACCTGAGCCTTCTCCTCTCCTTCGTTTCCTGGCATCTACAGACAACCACTGGCCCTCAAGTCCTCATCTCAAGGTTGCTTTGGCTTCTGGGTTGCAAAACCTAGAAACTGACCAGATGTCTTAGGCATAAAAGGGATTTTTAGGAAGCTCAGATGATAACTATCAAGAGGCCAGAGGAGGGAGCTTGGACGATCAGCAGGAATAATACAGCCAGACTAACCCTCACTGCAGCAGGCTGCCATGAAGGAATCCAGAACCATCTTTCATGACTGAGTCGGTGGTTTAGTTGCTAAGTCATGTCCAACTCGTTTTGCGACCCCATGGACTATAAGACTGTAACATGCCAGGCTCCTTTGTCCAGGCAAGAATACTGGAGTGAGTTGCCATTTCCTCCTCCAGGGGTCTTCCCAACGCAGGGATCAAACCCGCATCTCCTACACTGCAGGCAGGTTCTTTACCACTGAGCCACTGGGGAAGCACTCGCTCCATTTTCACATTCTTGAGTGAGGAAGCTTGGGGCTGGCCGTGGTTAACTCACGTGCCTTGACTACCAAGGGGCGGAGAGAGGAAGACATCCCCCCGCTTTAACCTTCAACTTGTGAGTATGAGGCCCCGTGGTTCAGCAGGATGACACACAAAGGGGGGTTCTCTGCAGACTGGAAGAAGAGGTTGGAATTTGGGTCCCCAACTAATAAGAGCAAATGTTCTCTATAGTTAACTTGCTAGCCTATGGAACTGGGCCTGGAGCAGTAGTAATAATTATTATCATCATTGTAATTATAGTTATTAGTCTTATAATAGCTAATATCGAGCACTTACTCTCTGCCAGTTTCTAAGTGTTTTACAACTATTATCTCATTGGATCCTACCTGATAGGTAGGTACAATCATTATTCCCATTTCACAGGTGAGGAAGCTGAGGTCCAAGGAAGCATCATATCCCTTCCTCTTTCTTCAGACCATCCATTGGTAAATACCATACATACACTCAATGCACAATGTGTCAGACATTAACACATTAAACCTTTAGAAACAACTCTACATGGGAAGGGAATATCATTACTCCTGTTTTTCAATTGAAGAAGCTAACATTCAGAGACATACGGTCACTTGCCCAAGGCCACACAACTTGAAAACAATGGGGCTGGGTTTTAAATCTGTTCCAGTTCCAAAGCCCGTGGTCTTAATCACCATGGTATAATATAACCAGAATTTTATTTATGAAGAGATAAATAATAATATGGGCTTCCCAGGTGGTGCTAGTGGTAAAGAACCCGCCTGTCAATGCCAGAGACTTAAAAGATGTGGATTCAGCCCCTGGGTCGGGAAGATCCCCTAAAGGAGGAAGCGGCAACCCACTCCAGTATTCTTGCCTGGAGAATTCCATGGACAGAGGAGCCTGGCGGGCTACCCCATGGGGTCATAAAGAGTCGGATACAGCTGACGCGACTTAGCACAGCACCATGGTACATATGTGATGCTCATTTTCTTCATCTTTCTAAACATGTCCATGATCTTACACTTCTGATGCAAAATTTTAAGGAGAGGAAAAAAGCCCAGGAAATTGAGCTCTTCTCCAACGAGACCAGCTAACCCATCGTAACTTGGGCAGAGATGGTAGGAATGACCAAATGTTTTCCTTCTTCCTGTCTTTGACAAGTTTCCTGAATGAGTTAGACTTATTGCTTACTTTTTTTTTTTTTTCAATCAGACATCTGCTGCCAAAATTTCATGGACCCCAAAATTCCCTATAAACAACCCTCTTTTTCTCTCATATTTAGGCATATATGTGTATGCTCAGTCCCTCAGGTATGTCTGACTCTTTGCAACCCCATGGAATGAGGCCTGTCAGGCACCCCAGTCCATGGGGTTTCCCAGGCAAGAATACTCTAGAGTGGGTTGTCAATTCCTTCTCCAGGGAGTCTTCCTGACCCAAGGATTGACCCCATGTCTCCTGCATTGGCAGGCAGATTCTTTACTGCTAAGCTATAGAGGAAGCCCATTTTCAGACATACTTCATTTTATTGTGCTTTGGAGAAATTGCATTTTTTATAAATTGGAGGCTTGCATACTCCTGCCTGGAAAAATCTCATGGATGGAGGAGCCTGGAAGGCTGCAGTCCGTGGGGTCACTGGGGATCAGACATGACTGAGCAGCTTCACTTTCACTTTTCACTTTCATGCATTGGAGAAGGAAATGGCAACCCACTCCAGTGTTCTTGCCTGGAGAATTCCAGGGACAGGGGAGCCTGGTGGGCTGCCGTCTATGGGGTCACACAGAGTTGGACACGACTGAAGTGACTTAACAGTAGCAGCAGCAGTAGGAACCCTGCATTGAGCAAATCTATTGCCATTTCTTCCAAAAGCATTTGCTCACATCATGCCTCTGTGTCACATTTTGATAATTCTTACAGTATTTCAAACTTTTCATTATTAACAATAACACATACAATATTATTAATATATTTGGCATGGGGATTTGTGATCAGGGCTCTTTGATGTTACTACTTGGATGGTCAGCATTTTTTAGCAATAAAATATTTTAAAATTAAGGTATGTACATTTTTAAGATAGAATGCTATTGCACTGCCATATATCTACTACCATGTGTACAACAGCTAGCTAGTGGGAAGTTGCTGTGTAGCACAGGGAACTCAGCTCAGTGCTGTGTGATGACCTAGAGGGGTAGGATTGGGAGAGTGGGAGGGAGGCTCAAGGAGGAAGGGATATATGTATCCTTACAGCTGATTCACTTTGTTGTACAGCAGAAACTAACACAACATTGTAAAGCAATTATATTCCAATAAAGATTTTGAAAATTTGCAAAGCTCTGATACATTCAACAACATGCAAAAAAGAATGCTACTGCACTCTTAATAGACTACCAGTATAGTGTGAATATAATTTTCATATGTACTGAGAAACCAAAAAATTCATGTGACTCACTTTACTGCACTATTTACTTTATTGTGGTGGCCTGGAACTGAACTCACGATATCTCCGAGGTATGTCAGTAGAAAGCCCCAAAGCTCTAGGGATTTTCTTGTCTCTTCTGCTGCAATCAACACAGCTGGTCTGTCTTCCTAACTACCCGTCTACCACGTCTGCTTCCTTCTCTGCTCCTCTTTCACCCTCTGTTCCCTAGCTGTGGTTGCCTCTCTGACCCTGTGTTCCTGTCTGTGACACCATCATGCCTACAGGGCTCAGTCACTTTCAGCTTTAACCAACCTTTTCTGTGGATGACTCTCAAATCTGGACAGGCAGTCAAGCTTTAAACATATCCCCATCTGTCTGCAACGTGGCATTTCTGCTTTGATGTCTTGCAGGGACCTCAACATGACTGAAAGGAGTTCTTCTCGCTAGAAGCATCCTGTACTCCTGCAATGGCAGCACCATCATTCCAGTCAATAGTCAGCCGAGGACCCCCTGGTGGTCCAGCAGTAAAGAATCTGCCTGCCAATTCAGGGGACACGGGTTCCACCCCTGGTCCGGGAAGATCCCACACGCCACGGAGCAACTAAGCCAGTGCGCCTCAACTACCGGCCTGCACTCTAGAGTCCTCGAGCCGCAACTACTGCGCCCACGCACCGCAACTACTGAAGCCTGTGTGCCCCAGAGCCCAAGCTCCACAACGAGCAGCCACCACAATCAGAAGCCCACACACCGCAACTAGAGTCGCCCCGCTCACTGCAACTAGGGGAAAGCCCGAGTGAAGGAATGAAGACCTAGCATAGCCCAAAATAAATAAATAAAAATCCAACAGTCACAACACTGTAAATCAGCTATGTTTCAACTGGAAAAATTAAAAAAATAGTTGACAGTCGTGTTCTGGAATGTTCTTTTTCCTGGTGAAACAGACCTTAAGTCCATCTTTTCCTTCCTATTGCCACTATTCTGAGTGAGTCCCAAATCATCCCAGACTTAGAATCATCTCAAGGGACTTAGTCCATCGCAACCAGGAATCTCCTCCTCTTCTGCCTTTTCCCCCTTCTCTACCTCTTCCCCCTTCTCCCTCTTCCTCTTGACTGTATTTTATTGAGACTCTATTATGGACTAAGAATTATCCCATCTAATCGTTACCAAGTAATGGACATGAATCCAAGCAAACTCCAGAAGACAGTGGAGGACAGAGGAGCCTGGCGTGCTATCTGTACGTGAGGTTGCAAAGAGCTGGACACGACTAAGCAATGGAACAACAACAACAACAAATCTTCACCTCAGCCCAATGAGGTGTTAAGACGAGCCTCACTTAACCAATAAGTAAAACAAAGACCAAGTCGAACAAGTCATTTCCCAGAGTCATGTATCTTAGTGGCAGAGTCAGGGTTTTAACTCACATCTCCAAACTGATATTTTGTCTTACGTAGGAGAGTTATGGTTCTGAAGTCAGTGTGCAAAGAAAAATTGCATATACTCCAAAAATACATTTGAAAAACTCTTAAATCATCCGTAAAGTACAGTACACATGGTTTTGTATGGTTAAAGCTGAGCAGTAATAATTGTATATAATATGTGATACAAAAGAATTAGAATAGCACCCGCATCTGACACTGCTAACTGTCACAGCCATTTCCCTCTCCCACCTTTTCTACAGGCAGAGCCAGTCTCCCATAAAATGGCAAAAGTGCTAGGGATTCATGTTTCTGGTCTTTCCTGAAGCTAGAAATGGTCATGTGACCCAGTTATGACCAATAAGATGTAGGGGGAAGCCTGCTGGGAACTTCTGGGGAAGATTTCCTAGATTAAAAAAAGAGAAAAGCCTCCAATGGAGGTTTTCTCTTTCTGCCATTATATTTCTAATTTTGGATGAAGCTGTGAGTGAAGGAGACATGACAGCCACTTTGCAACCTTGAGGCAAGAAAGCCTGAAGTAAAAATACAACACATTGAGGAAGGTAGAAGAATATCACTGGGCTATTCACTAGTCCTGGTCCACTGACTTGTGGATTTCTAAGTCAGGTGACAAAAGCCTCTACTGTGAAAGTTGTCTCTACTATTACTTACAGAAAAAAAGCATTCCAAACTGATGTACTAGGATCTATGAATGGTTTCAGCTGACTCTTTGGAAAAAGTTCACTAAATGGAATGATTGGGAGAAATGACCTCACTATTCAATTACTATATTCTTCCTTTTTCTTTTTATATATGTGCTAATTATATATTGATGATTTTGTGAAAGTTAAATTTGCATAAGATGTGATTCTGCTACACACTTTGCAGTTTCTTCTTTGAAAACATCCAGGCTACTTCCTACCAGTATAAATTCCTCAGTTTAGTTTATGAAGACCTCCCAGTCTGATCCCTTCTGTCCGTTAAATCTTATTAATATCCTATAGTCTCTAGAATACCAACATGAAGCAAAAGAAACAGCACCAGCCACATTTTCATGCCCAGAGCAAGACCTAAGAATCTTGGGTTTCCTTTCTGCCTCTGTCCCTGATGCCAGAGTTTCATGTCCTGAAATTCTGTGGGTGGTCTCCAAATGTGCCCATGAGCAGTGAAAACAAAACAACCCACAGCCTGTGTCCCTTCAGTACCACCTGAAAAAACTTGACTTCTGAAATCAAAGCTTCATAAGGCTGAAGGCACTCTTGGGAGCAAAGTATTCGATACTCGTTAGTCATGATGTCTCCAAAAGAGATTTACACATAGGTGAATTACACACTTAGAAAATGTACTCCAGGACTTCCCTGGTGGTACAGTGGATAAGAAGCCACCTGCCAATGCAGGGGACACAGACTCAATATCTGGTGTAGGAAGATCCCACAGGCTGCGGAGCAACTAAGCCTGAGCATCACTACTAAACTTGTGCTCTGGGGCCCAAGAGCTGCAACTACTGAAGCCTGCATGCGATCATCAATATGGAATTAGCACACATATAAAAATAAAAAGGATACATTCGAATCAGTTCTAATGAGGTGGATGAAACTGGAGCCGATTATACAGAGTGAAGTAAGCCAGAAAGAAAAACACCAATACAGTATACTAATGCATATATATGGAATTTAGAAAGATGGTAATGATGACCCTGTATGCGAGACAGCAAAAGGGACAGAGATGTATAGAACAGTCTTTTGGACTCTGTGGGAGAGGGAGAGGGTGGGATGATTTGGGAGAATGGCATTGAAACATGTATAATATATATGAAATGAATCGCCAGCCCAGATTCGATGCGTGATACTGGATGCTTGGGGCTGGTGCACTGGGATGACCCAGAGGGATGGTACAGGGAGGGAGGTAGGGGGGGGTTCAGGATGGGGAACACGTGTACATCCATGGCGGATTCATGTTGCTGTATGGCAAAACCGATACAATATTGTAAAGTAATTAGCCTCCAATCAAAATAAATAAATTTAAATTTAAAAAATAAATAAATAAAAAGCTTTGGATCAAGGAAAAAAAAGAAAAGAAAAAGGAAGAACATAACAATTGAATAGTGAGGTCAATTCTTCCTATCGTTCCATTTAGTGTTCTTCTTCTGCAACAAGAGAAGCCACTACAATGAGAAGCCCGCACACCACAACGAAAGAGTAGCCCCCACTCACTAGAAAGCCCTCGCACAGCAAAAAAGACCCAGCCCAGCCCAAATAAATAAGTAAATTTTTTTAAAAAGAAAATGTACTCCAGCTGCCTGGTTCTGTGTAAAACCACACACAGTAAGCCTGAGGACGCACATTTGATCAGGCTTTTACCCTTCTGCACAAATCTGTTCATACTTATACCACTTTATTGATGCAAGGTAGTTAACGAAGCTGATTTCGATGGAGTTTTAGTCCATTCAGAGCTATGACACAAAAGATATGCCATAACTCCTGGAGTAGGACCACAACCAGGTGTAGGTATATTCCAGCCCCCAGTACAGGCAGTGGTTAATTAAGCTGACACTCCTACTGACCTCCAAAACTGCACCACTTCATCTAGACCAGCCAACATGCATGGGCATTCAGGTAGGGACTTTGCAACCTCTGGATCAGTTTATTTTTCAGCGAAACTTCCCTTAACAGTGGTAGGTCATAAGTACCATTGATTGGTTCATTCATTCAGAAACACTTATTGAGCACTTATTGTGTGCCAGGCACTACTCCAGGCACTGGGGAATACAGCCTTGAGCAGAAGAAATGAAATCCCTGCCTCATGGTGTCTGACCTAGTGAAGAAGATGGGCAAAAAATAAATAGGTAAAGTATTCAGCTTGTCAGAAAGTGCCAAGTATGTGGGAAAAAATCAATAAATGAAAGAGGACAGAAAGTGTTGGGAATGTTCAAATTGTAAGTAAGGGGTCAGAGAACCCTGGAGTAAAGTCTTGAAGATAAGAGAATGGATAGAGCAGATATTAGGGGAAAGAGCATACCAGGTAGAAGAACAAGAAGCGCGAAAGCCCTGAGTTTTCAAACTTGCCTCAAGTGTTCAAGGAACAGTAAGAACAGGAGGCTGGTGAACTGAAGCCAGGTGAGTGAGAAGGAGAACAGGGAGTGATGAGGTTGCCAGGTGATGCAGGTAGGTCCTTGCGGGCCAGGCTGAGGACTTTGGCTTCTCCGGTGAGTGAACCACAGGAGGGATTGTTCACTCAGTGGAGAAGCCAAAGTAGAAAAGTCAGCAGAAAAGTGATTTGATCTAATTTAGGTGTTAAAAGGATCCTTCTGGCTGCTTGTGTTGACAACAGACTGTGGGGAAGGAGGGCAGAAGCAGAGAGCCCTGGGCAGACACTGCTCTAACAACCCAGGCAAGAGATGATGACGGCCCAGCCCAGGGTGGAGACAGCGGAGGCAGAATAAGTACTGAATGCATGTCAAAGTTGGAACCTATAGAACTGGGGGCTTCCCTGGTGGCTCAGATGGTAAAGAATCTGCCTACGATGGAGGAGACTTGGGTTCGATCCCATCTTCGTCAGGAAGATGCCCCTATAGAAGGGAAAGGCAACCCATTCCAGTATTCTTACCTGAGAAATCCCACGGACAGAGGAGCATGGTGGGCTCCAGTCCATGGGGTCGCAAAGATTCAGACATTACTGCCATGTCCATGCCAGGAGGCATCAAGATTGTCGGTCAGAGCTCCTGGAAGGACAGAGCTGCTGTTCACTGTCAGGGGAAGAGATGGAGGGGCAATATTGGATGATCAGAAGCTTGGTTTTGGATGCTGAACTCCTCCTCCAAAGTGGGATTTTGAGAGAGATCTGGGTTGGAGATGTAAGTTTGGGAAACAGCAACATAGAAGGAGTATTTATTTATTTATTTTAAAATTTTACTTTAAAATTTACTTTAAAATTTTTATTTATTTGGATGTGCCAGATCTTAGTTGCAGCATGTGGGATCTAGTTCCCTGACTAGGGATCAAACCCAGGCCCTGGCACTGGGAGCAGAGTCTTAGCCACTGGACCACCAGGGACGTCCCTAGAAGGAGTATTTAAACTCTTAAAGTTGGATGAGATAGCCAAAGGGCTGAATATAACCAGAGAAGTCATGAAAATGGGTTCTTTGTTTTCCTTAAATGACCCCCCTCCCTCGATTTCTTCTCCCCCTTCCCAAGTTCTTAGCTTCATCCTTCTGCTACACAACCCCACTGAAGGTGACAGCCTTTTGTCTCTGGATCAGGCCCAGGTTTTTGGAGAGAGGAGAGGCTGTCCAGCTTCTACAATCTCTGTCACAACACGGAATCGGCAGGTCCTATACTTCCTCCCGGCATAAATCAAAGCACAGTGTCTTTTCAGCTGGCAGCCTCCACTTGGCCCCAGGCACCCACTTGCTTCCCGTTCCACTGAGATTTCCTTTGCCCGCAGGACAGCTCTCTCTCTGCCTTGGTGAGAAGAGAGCAGTCATCAGCCCTGAAAACTATAGAAGCAGTGACCAGATGCCTCTTCAGAGGCCGGCTGGCATTTGTCACAGCAATTCAAGAGGACAAGACCTCTATCAGCCCCCAAACCTGCAGAGAGATAGATGGCAAGGTCTTCTCCAGCCACACAGGGAAAATGGCCAAGAAGCTCAGTGCAGAACAACGTCACCTGGCCATCTGGCCTTCTCTCAGTCCTGCCCCACCCCAGGCGGGGGCAGAGCGAGAAAGGAGGACACTTTTAGACAAGCAAGTGTGCTGGGAGCTGTCCCGGGTGCTGAAATCTCTAACCCATTGGGCGTCTGGCTATTACTCCTTGTGTTGATTTGGGATTCCCTGAAAGGAGATCCAAGACAAGGACTTTTGGGAGGCCACAGAATTACAAGAGAGTGAAGCAAAAAGTTGGTAAAGTGTGTACCAGTGAATAGGTTTTATTGTGAGCAACTGGAATTCAATCCTGCTAAGATTCTTTAAGAGGCTGTAAAACAAACCTCTGAGTTTCCTCACTGAACAATGGGAAAGCGAGGGTATTTATACATCAGCATCCTTGCTCATTGGTTGAGGGCTGCTCCTGGCTGATGTTCAATGTCTGTCATATGGGCCGAACAAACTCCTATGATTCTGGAGAAGACTCTCCATCAGAGATGCAGAAAGGAGTGTACTGGAGGTGCAAAGAGGTGAGCTGCATAGGAACTGCCCACTACAGCTGCAGATAAACCCAGAGGTGAGATGAACTAATGAAGAGTGGGACATGTGCAGCAACAACCACACTCCACCAAAAGAATCTGTTTTAACTTTCCCTTCAGTTCACCAACTCCCATTTATGAAGCACTCAAACAGCTTCAGGGGCACAGGTCACAGTATCTGCCACTTACTTTGCCTCCTCTATTCCCAGGTGACTCAGGGTTAAAGAATCTGCCTGCTAAGCAGGAGGTGCAGGTTCCATTCCTGAGTTGGGAAGGTCCTTTGGAAGAGGAAATGATAACTATTCCCAGTATTTTTGCCTGGGGAAATCCTATGGACAGAGGAACCTGGCAAGCTACAGTCCATGGAGTCACAAAAGAGTTGGACACAACTTAGTGACTAAACAATTCCTTACCACAGCTCTAAGAGTTAGACACTCTCATTACTCACATTTTCAGGTGAGAAAACCAAGGTTCAGAGAGACCAACTCACATTCTCAAGTTCATCAGTGGCAGACAGTCCGTCCCATCACTTTGAGGCCCAGGTCTTAGCTATGTATACTATGCCAATTTCCCATTTTTGGAAACCTACATTGCCCAGTTCTTTCCTGCCACCATGGAGCCCAAGATGAGGGGGAAAATGAAGGACTGCCTGCTGACTTCCTTGAAAAACTTGACTTTAGGAAAAATGGACTCAAGAAAAATGGATTCTGGATCCATATCTGCCTGAGTTCAAATCCTGGATGCACTATTTTGAGGTAGGTGAATTTGGGCAAGTTATTGATGTCCTTTGAGCCTCAGTTTCTTCATCTGTGAAGTGGGGATAACAATGGTACTTAACTCAGAGGGTCGTAAGAATTAACTGAGCATATATTTATATATATACAGTATATCATGTTGTAACTGCCTTGTAAGTTCTAGAGTGTCGATATTGTCACTGTTCTTAATAACAAGTATTATGTTCATAAGGATACTGGGCTGAATATAGCTCTTTGTCTGAACTTAATTTGACCCAGGGATATCCTAGACTTAGGGATGTGTCCTAGCAGGGCAGCTGAGATCCTAATCCTGCATTTACTAACTGTGGGACCCTTTGTAAGTAGCTTGATCTCTCTGAGCCTCAAATTCACCTCTAAAGAAAGGTCTTGTGAAACTTAAAAGTGATAACACACATGAAATTGTTAATATAGTGCTGGCACACAATAAGTGCTCAATAAATGATGAGAATGAAAGTCATGGCAGCCAGCATCATTATCATCACTGTCACTCCAAGATGGACAAACAAGCTCCTGCTGCTAGGAAGTGAAGCGATTCTTGATGGAACACGGTTCAGCAAATATCATGACAACCAAATGCTCTGAACACTAAAAAGATCGATGCTCTCTCAACGACAAAACTCTCTGAGTGATAAAAAGCATTTGTGTCACAGTGGGGAATCTTTCTGGCACCAGGGGTGACTGACTGATCCTCTGCTGGGGGTTGGGGTGGGGATTAATGCAAAGAGACATTAAAATAAAATGCCGCTGGCATTCATAGGAGCCATAGTTGGTCCTGTGAGTCAGAATGCTAGCTGTGGTTTATTGTTGTTGTTTGGAATGCTGTTTTCATTTGCAGGCAATGCAGGAGAGGCTGAGGAACAACTACACGTGCTGTTCAATTAGTCAAAGAAAGCAAGAGGATGTGAGAGGTGTGTGACTCTGGCCAAGTTACTTTGACCCTTCTGGTCCTCAGTTTCTTCAACTATTTAAGGAAAAAATTGGGAAATTGGAATTACTCTCTGAGGCTCCCTATTTCTCTAGAAAGGGATCACAGGCTGGGTATTTGGGGAGACGAGGGAAAGAGAAGGCAAAGCTCTGATGGTGGGATCCAAGGGGTGGCATTAGTTATCTATAGCACCCCCACTGACCTCCACACTGGGACACCGAGACTCCTTGACATGAACATACCTTCTGATTTTGGAAGACTTCTGATTACCCACCATCTCAACGTGACTTTGGGCAAATTACTTCTCCCCTCTGTGTCTTTACTCCCTGTGAGTAAAATAAAGGGGTTGGACCTGCCAGAGTCCACTGAGTCCTAACATTCAATGATGCTATGAAAACAAAGTCAACGTCCTTTCCTGCTGGTCTCCAAGTACTTGCGTCTTTTCCTCACCTCTGTCCTTAACACAAAACTGCCCAAAGCCTGGGGTGGTTCATAGGACCTTTCAAAAAGGAACCTTTGTTTTCTTATAGTCACAAAATATGAGAGCAGGTAAAGACCTACTCAACTGCCCCTTGTCTGCCTTAGATGATGTCAGGGTATCTGGACTGGCTATCTGGGTATCAGGGTATCTAGACTCCTGGACTGTTCAACTATTTATATCAATGTAGTGGTCCCCATCTCCTTAAATAGCTTGGTAAACTTCCCAGAGGGCTTCTCAGGTGGCTCAGTGGAAAAGAATCCATCTGCCAATGCAGGAAACATGGGTTCAATCCACGGGTCATGAAGATCTCTTGGAGAAGCAAATGGCAACCTACTCCAGTATTCTTGCCTGGGATACCCAATGGACAGTGGAGCCTGGTGGGGCTCATTCCATGGGGTCACAAAGGAGTTGGACATAGCGACTAAACAGCAAAAACAGATTTTCCCAGAACACTCTGATTATCAGAAATGTTACCACCTTCCAGCTTGGCAAACATTTATTTTACTGATCACCTACTATATGTCAGGTACAGGGCTAAGCCCATGAATTAAAAAAACAATCATCTTCGCTCCTACCCTGGCAGCATTTGCAGTCTCTTTTCTTAGCATGCAGAAGTGTATTATTTGGCTTCTTTGATGTATACATATATTTGAACATTACAGTAAGAACTCTGTTATCTCAGAAATATAGCCAAGCTTCTCAAATCTTCCTCTTATATATTTTCAGTTTAATGATCAAATTTCAAATACAAGTGGAGGATGCTATAAATAGGGTTGATCAACTACAAAGTTAAAATGTCTCTGAGGCTTTGAGCTACACAGAGCATACAAAAATCCATGGGTAAGATATTTTTCACCAAATGTCACACCAAAAGATGGCCAAAACATTGGTAATCCATGAAGAGTGAATGGTATTTTAATGCTGCAGATTGCTTTGAAATATGAGAACACAATGCTTTAATCAGAAAGCGCACATTCAAGTCATCTTTGTTTCAATGTCAAATTAATACACTTGAGTCCCCTTCCGCCAAGAACACAAAATTAAGAGTTTATTGCATTTCCCATTGCTGACATTGCACAGAAGTCTAGGTGTGCAGGGACAGTAAAGTCTTCTCTCTCTGTTCCTTGCTTATAACCCAAGAGGAGACCCAACAGCCCCTTGGAATTTGAAGTAATAAAATTTGAGCTATGTGCCCAATCTGAAGGAGACAGAACCACCCGACAGTAAGAAAGACGGTTGATTACTGGAGAAGTAAGACGAAAGCAAGAGAAAGGAAAAAAGAAGACAAATAAAGAAGGAAAGGAGAAGGGGTTAAGAAATGAATAGAATCCACAGGAGGGGCTCCTTGTAGCGTTCAAATCAGGACCCCACTGAGACTCTGATGAAAACTACAGACCAGGAAAATACACACACACACACACACACACACACACACACACACACATACAATTTTGGCATGAAATTTCAGATGGCTCATGGATTCCATTAATGCCAACTATGAGCTTGCATCCTTAGGACCAATCTGCCCCAGAGGAAGGGTTTCTCCTCTAGAGGCTCATCAAATATCAGGGAACTGAGAATAAAAGATCACCTTGTTGTAACTGCGTAGTGGATAGAAACACCCAGGCAGCAGACTGGCCTGTCCAATGGCTGCCTTTCAACTTGTATGTGTCTCTGTGTCTTAGTCGCTCAGTCGTGCCTGACTCTTGGCGAACCCATGGACTGTAGCCTGCCAGGCTCCTCTGTCCATGGAATTCTGGAGCAGGGTGCCATTCCCTTCTCCAGAGGATTTTCCCAACTCAGGGGTCAAACCTGGGTCTTCTGCATTTCAGGCAGTTTCCTATGTGAGCCACCAAGGAAGCCCTGCCTTTCAACTTACTAATCACTTATTGAGACTTACTATTTGCTCAACAGTATATGAGCGTCCCTAGGTATTTCAAGAACCATGATACAGAAGACAGGGGTTTTGAAGGCTTCTTTCTGCCATCAAGGTCAAGCCAGCCTCTAGCAGCAGAAGTCAGCCCCCAGGGAGCATAAGTTGGTACAACCACTTTGCAGAGCAATTTGGCCGGATCTAGTGAAGCTGGGAATGCACAGAGCATACAACTCAGCAATTCCACTCCTGGGCAAATGCCCTAGAGAATGCACTCACAAGAACAAGGGGACTGCTTTGTTCAAAATAGCACAAAGCTGGAAACAACCCAAATGCATAAATACATGGTAGAATGTTCACAGCACAGAATACCATGAAGCAGTGAAAACGGATGGATGGGACCATTCTTGTCAAGCAGATGAAGCTCATACTTCTTACATACTTATCTAATGAAACTGTAACATAAGTATCATATACTTCTTATGTTCTTATATAAAAGTGTAAACACATAAACGGAAACAATAAGCACAAAATTCGGGAAAATGCATCTGGATGGAGAGAAAAAATGGGGCCAGGAAAGGGAATGCAGGGGCTTACACAGTATTAAAAAGATTGCATTTTTAAGAAAAAAGTTATTATTAGAGTATAGTTGATTTACAATGCTGTGTTGGTTTCAGGTATAGAGCAAAGTGAATTGGCTTTGCATATACACACATCCACTCTTTTTAGATTCTTTTCCCACATAGGTCATTACAGAGTATTGCGTAGAGTTTTCTCTATGCTATACATAAAGGTTGTGCTTTTTTTGGTCACCAATGTGTTTACTTTTATTGGTTATACATTTTACTGCAACTTCCTGTGCTTTCAAGGACAGTTGAAATATACTGTTTTCTTAGTCAAAAAGAACCTTCGGTGAAATATGGATAAGACCTTTTTACTAGATATTCCTAAAGGTTCTGATTGAAAAAAAAAAAAGGAAAAGATAAAAGAAAATCAAATGATGTATTGTTGGATCTGTGTAAAGGTTAATCTATTTGAACAAGTAGTCTTTGAATGGAATATCAAATTCTTAATCATGTAAAGGTTTCATTTCGATGGCAGTTTGCCCCATCACCTCCCTGTGCTCACCTCCTCCACTTTTCCCCTCACCCACTCTGCTCCAGGCATGCTGGCCTCATCACTGTTCATCAAACCCACCAGACGCAGCTCAACCTCCGGCCCTGGGCACTTGCTGCTCTCTCTGCCTGGCACTCTCCTCCTTCAGCTCATGGCTTATTCACTCACTTCCTCCAGGTTTTCATTCAAATACCACCTCCCCAATGCTAGTCTTCCCTGACTTCTAGTCCTCTTGCCCATAATACATCCCATCCCTTCTCTGCTTTATTTTTTCTCTAAAAATATCTCATCAACATCTAACACACTAGATATTGTATTCATTCATGCATCTTGTCTTTCTTCACCACTAGAATGTTAGCACTACAAGAGGAGGGATTTTTGTCTGTTTTGACCACTGCTGTGTTCCAGAGCACACAGTAGTTGCCCAATAAATATTCATTGGATGAATAGTGTTCATTCAATATTTGCATTCAATGAATGCAAATATTCATTCAATGAATATTTGTTATATGATTTGCTATATGATTCTCTACTTCTTTTAGAATTTGTTACATGGGCATTTGTTATATGATTCTCCACTTCCTTTAGAATTATTCTATTATACCTTTTTAGAAATGCTTATTTCTATCACACCTTTTTTTATAATACATTTTTGAGCAACAACAACAAAGTCAACCACTGAGCTGTTGCACACCCAAGTTTCCTAGTAAGCAAAGAGAAAAGTGCTCGATGCCATGATATATCCAAGGAACCTTCCAAGGTCACGAGGCAAAGGACCGTGGGCACAGCAAACAGAGCCTCTGTCAGAAAACACTAGGGCTGGCCCTCATAACAGACCACTCAAACCTGAAAGCCCAACTGACACAGCTCCTGTGAGAAGCAACGTTGCTTTGAAACAACAGATACATTTAAAACCTGAATTATGAGAGGCCAGCCAACACAGCACGGACACTAAGACCCATGATGTCTGCCAAGAGAGAAAGGACCTGGAGCAGCAACAGGGCCCAGAGGAGAAATAGAATCCCAGGGAAGAGAACTTGGAGAAGGAAATGGCAACCCACTCCAGTACTCTTGCCTGGGAAGTCCCATGGACAGAGGAGCCTGGCAGGCTACAGTCCATGGGGTCACAAAGAGCTCAGTCCATGGGGTCACAAAGACATGACTTAGCAACTAAACAACAGAGAGAACTGTGATTCCCATACAGAAATGATCCCATCAGTTCATTTCAGCTCAGTCGCTCAGTTGTATCCGACTCTTTGCAACCCCATGAACCGCAGCATGCCAGTCCTCCCTGTCCGTCACCAACTCCCGGAGTTCACTCAAATTGACGTCCATTTTGTCGGTGATGCCATCCAACCATCTCATCCTCTGTTGTCCCCTTCTCCTCCTGCCCCCAATCCCTCCCAGCATCAGGGTCTTTTCCAATGAGTCAGCTCTTCACATCAGGTGGCCAAAGTATTGGAGTTTCAGCTTCAACATCAGTCCTTCCAATGAACACCCAGGACTGATCTCCTTTAGGATGGACTGGTTGGATCTCCTTGCAGTCCAAGGGACTCTCAAGAGTCTTCTCCAACATCACAGTTCAAAACACATCAATTCTTCGGTGCTCGGCTTTCTTTATAGTCCGACTCTCACATCCATACATGACCGCTGGAAAAACCATAGCCTTGACTAGATGAACCTTTGTTGACAAAGTAATGTCTCTGCTTTTTAATATGCTGTCTAGGTTGGCCATAACTTTCTTTCCAAGGGGTAAGCATCCTTTAATTTCATGGCTGCAATCACCATCTGCAGTGATTTTGGAGCCCCCCGAAAAATGATCCCATAGAGGATTATAATCCCGTGGAGGAAAACTGGGCTCTCATATAGGAGAACTATGAGGAATGTCTCCCAGTGAATAGGGCTCTTGGGAGAGAAGAAAAAGACTTATCTCGGAGGGGAGGAGTGAGTAAGCAAGGGAGTCCGAAATCATCACAAAATGGTAAAGCCTATACTGGGACTGGATAAAGGGGTTTGGGGTCAGTAATGGAGAGACTGGCTGACTATCCACCAAATCCATTTCCATCTCCTTCTAAGCACAGTGTGCTGTTTCCCAGCTTCCCTGAGCCATGTATGGCATGTGCCTGAATTCGAGCAGAAGTCTGTATGAGTGAAAGAGGTTATGAGCCAGGTTCTAGCCAGGACTCTACGACCGCTTCCCTGCCCCAAGCATCACCATCCGCATTCATGTCTCTCCTACGATTTCTTGTAGACACGTAGACCCAATCTGTGAGTCAACAATAGGGAACCACAATGTATACTGAGGGCCTGGGTCCCTCAATCACTGTGCAGAGGAAAGAAGCCTGCCAACGAGAAACAACTGTTTTGATCTTTCAACGAGCAAGAAATAAAACTTCTGTTGTGTTTAAGTCATTACCTAGTTTTGGATTTTGTTGTTGCCATTATAGCAGCTAGAGTTACCTTATACAAGGTGGAGTATACACCTTCACCTTTTACCTTTTACCTCTGGTTCATTGTATCAGATCTGAAACCTCCTCAGAGGCATTGATTGAACCTTACTTCCACTGGCTTTCTCCATAATCCCACCACAATCTCTCATACCCTGAAGTCCTCAAAAACCATTTACCAATTTAAAATAAAGGCAAGGTATTCTCCCAAGCAAAGCAAAAGGACCACGTGTGTGCAATAGTTACAAACTTTAGTTCCGGAATGATATCATCTCAGGTTCAAATCCCAGCTCCATCACTTACTAGCTGGGCAATCGCAAGCAAGTTCCTTCTATGCTTCAGATTCTTCAGCGCTCACATGGGAGTATTAATGTTTCCTAATTCATTGGATTGTTGTGAGGATTAAATGAGAGAATGCACGTAAAGCACTTTGGAAGCAGTCAATTCTAATAAGCTATTACTCTAATTGTAACAGAAAGCATCGGCTGTGCTCTCCAGCGAGATGAGGAGGTGAGGGGGGTTGAGTAAGAGGGCAGAAGCACGCTGAAGAACACGGGGGCTCAGCATTTCTGAGCCCAGCCTGGATGACACCAATCCTTATGTTTCCAGAGTTCTCATCGTTCAAGATAATTCTAAGGAACCCGGCACAGGCCACTTACCCTGTTAACACCACCACAAAGTCCATCACATTCCAGCCATTCCTCAAGTAAGAGCCTTTATGGAAGGCAAATCCAAGGGCGATGATTTTAATTCCAGCCTCGAAACAAAAAATTCCAATGAAGTATGGTTCTGTGTCATCCTGGAAGGGGGAGAAGGTAAGATTAGTGTCTTTGGCTGGGCAGAGGGCGGCATGAACAGGGAACCACCCACTCAGAATCTCTACCCACTTCCCCTCTCCTCTCCAGACTTTCCAGCCCTCACTGCATCCTGTCTGGAGTAACCTTGTCCAAAGGCTACTGCGAGAAAAACAGAAGCATGGAGAAGACGACTCCTTTCCATTTGGCCAACTTACACACTACTTAGGCAGCCATGTGTGACTATTTAAAGTGAAATGAAGGGATTTCCTGGTGGTCCAGTGGTTGGGAATCTGCCTGCCAATGTAGGGGACATAGGTTCGATCCTTGATTGGGGAAGATCCCCTATGCCGTGGGGCAACTAAGCCTGAGCGCCGCAACTACGATGCCTATGCACCTCCAGCCTTGCTCTACAACAAGAGAAGCCTCTGTAATGAAAAGCCTGTGCACCGCAATGAAGAGTAGCCCCCACTCACTGCCACTAGAGAAAGCCCATGCAGAGCAACGAAGACCCAGACAGCCAAGAATAATAAATATATAATAAAAAATAAATTGAAGTGAAATGAAACGAAAGACTCAGTTCTGCTGTCACACTAGTCCCATTTCCGGTGGCCAACATATTGGACAGCGCAGATGCTGGATATTTCCACCACTGTAGACAGTTCCACAAGAAAGCGTCAGTTTAGAATGTTTACTTATCACATACATCATCGAGGACCCTGGGGTTGGTCCCTGTGCACTGACCTCTCCTCCAAGCCCCCAGATCTGACACTTGTGATGATTCTAAGCTGGTATGCACCAGTACAGCAGTTCAGGTTGAGAAAATATTGGAATGAATACTTCTGCACTGGCTGGTAAATGGCTAATGTTCCAGCTCCCAGCTCCCTGCCAGACCTCCAGCCAGGTCTGGCTTCCAGCTGACACTCTATAGTATTAATACTTGGAATTAAGCTATAAGCTTTGTTCCATTAGAGCCCCTCCACTGCTATCTCCCTCATCTGTTAATGACAATGCTTCTCAAGCTTCAGTCATTTTCATTCTCCTTCCACGAGCTTTCCCATACCAGCTCACCATCGCTACTACTATTGGCTTACTATTCTTTCAACAAACTCTTTTTACTTAGCCTGATCTTAAGCAAAAACAAACAGAAAAGTCTTAAGTCATTGTTCTTCTGGGCTAGTTATATTTTTAGGAAACACACTGTAATACATAACTGCACACGTGTGCTGGCTTGCGTCTGACTCTCTGACTCCATGGACTGTAGCCCACCAGGCTCCTCTGTCCATGAGATTTCCCAGGCAAGAATACTGGTGTGGGTTGCCATTTCCTACTCCAGGGGATCTTCCCGACCCAGGGATCAAACCCACGTCTCCTGCATCGGCAGGCAGGTTCTTCTGCAGCACCACCTTGGAAGCCCAATACATAGCTATTAACATGTAAGAGCCTTGAGATCATCAATATTATGTGGATTAGGAAGGAATGACTTCTAACATCTCTCTCTCCCTACACTTGAGCTTTGAAAACTGGCTTTGAAATGGTGATGGGAAGGAGCAAGGTCTCCTTCTTGGGGTTGTCAGAATGCCAGGAGGCAAACCGGGGGGCTGGGGGATGGCTTGGGGCATCGAGAGGGAACTTAGTGCTACTTTACAGCTCTGCAGAGTTCCACCAGATCAAACTGGATTTTGACTCCAGAGCTGATATTCATGTATAGTAAAGCTGGGGAAAAGAGAAACCAGCTAAATGATACCCTAAGCAAGCAGCCACGCAAATGTCAGAATGTGGGACCTTCCTTAGGGCAACCGGACTGGTTTCTGCAGAGTCAGTGGCAGGAGGGAAGATAACTGCCTTAGATTAAAAGCCTTAACATCAAATCTAGACCATGTACAGATCTTGGTTCAAACAAAACAACCTGTAAGAGATCATTTCTGAAGGAATTGGGGATATTTGATTACTGGCTGGGTTTTGATGATTCCCAGGAACCACTGGCATGTTGGATGTCAACATGTCACTGGGGTGATGTAAGAAAGCACCTCTTTTGGGCACTCTATGTGCCTTGCGGGATCTTAGTTCTTCAACCAGGGTTTGAACCCAGGCCATGGCATTGAAAGCACCAAGTCTTAACCACTGGACCGCCAGGGAAGTCCCAGAAAGTGCCCAAATTCTGAGCAACGCAGACTTAAGTATATGGCAGTGAATTGGTGTATTGCTTGGGATTTGCCTTAACGTACTTTGGCCAAGAAAAACAAACCAAGGAAATAAAAAATGAAAGGAAACATGAAGTGAGTCAAAATCTTGATATTTGTTGTCTCTGGATGATGAGTTCATGAGGAGTTCATGGTACTGTTCTCCATGTATTTATGTATGGTCAATATTTTTCACAAGAATTTTGGCTTGTTTTTATTTTTTAAATTTTTATTTACTTATTTAAATTCTTTTGGCTGTGCCACCAGACTTTCGGGATCTTAGTTCCCCATCCAGGGACTGAACCTGGGCCCTAATAGTGAAAGCACCAAGTCTTGCCACCCAATTGCTGAAGAATTCCCCCAAATTTTGTTATGAACGTGAATTCTCATGGACAGTGTGACCCCTCCATCCCTCTCCAGATTAACAAGAGGTCTGCTGGGGGGTGAGAGTGGAGGATGGGCAGCGAGGACTTCTCTCTCCCCAGATTATTGGTACTCATGAAATTTAGGTTCCCCAGGGCTTCCATGGGGGCTGAGTGGTAAAGAATCCCCCTGCAATGCAGAAGACACAGGTTTGATCCCTAGGTTGGGAAGACCCCCTGGAGAAGGAAACGGTAACCCACTCCAATATTCTGGCCTGGGAAAACCCATGGACAGAGAAGCCTAGTGGGTTCCAGTTCATGGGGTCGCAAAAGAGTCAGACAGGACTTAGCAACTAAACAACAACAGGCAGGGGGCCCAGAATCTGGTTCTTGGAGACAAGACTAAGAGCGCAGTCTGCTCTCAGATCCCCCAACCACATCAGTGTGCCACCAAAGCAGAGACCCCGGTGGAGAGACGTCACTCACCAGGCGTTCAGACATCGGGGTCTTGTCGTCATCAGGCAGGTGTTGCTCCAGGGCGAGGACGATGCAGTTTGCTATGATGGTGGCTAAAATCATATATTCAAAGGGAGTAGCACAGAGTTAAGGAAAATCTTTCCAGCTTTGTTTAGATTCAAAGCACAATGAGTGGAAGATACAGGGATTTCCCCCATGTCCCCTGCCCCCACATAGGCACAGCCTGCCCTGTTCTGAACGCCCCCCACCAGAGCGGTTCATGTGTCACCCATGATGAACCTACACAGATCACTATCACCCAAAGTCCCTAGCTTACTTTATGGTTCACGCTTGGTGTCGTACATTCTGTGAGTCTGACATGGATCTACCAACATGGCTTCATACAGAGGAGTTTCACTGCCATGAAAACCCAGCAGATGACTCCGTAAGGAAAACGCAGATGCTCTTCCTCCATCTCACCTCCAACCTTCACTGGACAAATTTCAATTTAGCACCTATTGTGTGCCAGGTCCTCTCACAGCTGAGAGTAAAACTGACAGAAATTTCTGCCCTTGTGGAGGAGAGGCATACAGCACTGTATGGTGAATGCTGCAGAGAGAAAACGCAGGAAAGGAGGTTGGTGGTTGCAGTTTAAAATACAGTGATCAGATCTGATATCAAAATGCCCATCTTAAATGTCCATCCACAGAAGAACGGATAAAGAAGATGTGGTACATACATACAACGGGCTGAGCCATAAAAAAGAATGAAGTAATGCTATTTGTAGCAACATGGATGCAATTAGGGATTATCATATAAAGTAAGTCAGATAAATACAAATGCCATATGATATCACTTATATGTGGATTCTAAAATATGATACAAGTGAACTTATTCACAAGACAGAAACAGCCTCACAGACTCAGAAAACAAATTTACGGTTACCAAAGGGGAAAGTGGGGTTGGGGAGGGATAAATTAGGAGTTTGGGATTAACATATAACTATTATATGTTATATAATAGTTACATAATATATAACTATTATATATAATATATATATAACATTAACATATAAACTATTATATATAAAACAGATAATCAACAAGGACCTACTCTATAGCACAGAGAATCTATTCAACATTCTGTAATAACCTATATGGGGAAAGAATCTAAAAATGAATGAATATATATGTGTGTGTGTGTGTGTGTGTGTGTACATAACTGATTCACTTTGCTTACACCTGAAACTGACACAACATTGTAAATCAACTACATTCCAATTTAAAATAAAAGTTAAATTAAAAATAAAATAGTGATCAGGTTTGATATCAAAAGCATAATCAACAAAAGTAAAAATAGACAAATCAGACTTTGCCAAAATTTAGAACATTTGTGCTTCAAAGGACATAGTCAAGAAAATGAAAAAAACCCAACAGAATAAAAGAAAATATGTGCAAATCATATATCTGATAAGGGTCTAGTATCAGAATAGATAAAGAACACTTACAACCTGACAAGAAGAAGACAATCCAATTCAATAACAGGCAGAGTTTGAAAAGACATTTCTCCAAAGAAGATTAGGAAAATGCAAATCAAACCACAATGAGATACCACTTCATATCCAGTAGGATGATAAGAATGAAAAAAACAGAAAACAGTGAGTGTTGGTGGGCTTCCCTGGCAGCTGAGTGGTAAAGAATCAGCCTGCCAATGCAGGGGACACGGGTTTGATCCCTGGTCCGGGAAGATCCCACACACTGCAGGACAAGTCAGCCTGGACGCCACAGCTGCTGAGCCCATGAGCCGTAGCTAGTGAAGCCCACGTCCCCAGAGCCCCTGCTCGGCAGCAAGAGAGGAGCCCCCGCTCTCTGCAACTGGAGAAAGCCCACACGCAGCAACAAAGGCCAGCGCAGCTATAAATAAATAAATCTTAAAAAAAGAACTGGGTTGATTTATTTAAAAAATAAAGTGTTGGTGAGAATGTGAGAAACTGGAACCACTGTACTTTGCTAGTGAGAATGTAAAACAGTGCAGCCACTGAGGAAAATAGTTTGATGACTCCTCAAAAAGTTAAGACATAGAATTACCATAAAATCTAGCAATTCCACTCCTAGGTATTACACCAAAAGAACTGGACAACCAGTACTCAGCTACATGGTCACAGAAGCAATATTCACAATGAGCCAAGAGGTGGAAACAACCCAAACATCCATCAGGGAATGAATAGTTAAACAATATATGATATATCCATAGAATGGAATATTATTCTGCCATAAAAATGAAGCACTAACTCACACTACAGTGTGGAGGGGCCTCAAAAACATCATGCTAAGTCAAAGAAACCAGATACAAAAGACTATGTATCGTATGAATTCCATTGATACGAAATGTCCAAAACAAGCAAGTCCACAGTCAGAAAGCAAACTGGTGGTTGCCAAGGACTGAGGGGGCTGGGGGAGGGGGCAATGGTGAATGGTTCCTTAATGTTTTGGAACTAGATAAAGGTGATAGCTGAACCCCATTCCGAATGTACTGAATACCAAAGAATTAAAAATGGCTAGTACTGTTATGTGAATTTCACCTCAATAAAAAACAACATGGTAGTCAAGCCTCCAAGAATCAGCCCTTTCAAGATCCGAAGGAGGGAAGGTGTAGGTCATATGGCCATTTCTAGATGCATATTCTGGGCACAAGCACCTCCCTGAAACCTGGAACACTGCTCCAGCCACCAGACAGTCCCACTGGAGGGTCTGCCCTTGGGGAGGGTCTGTCCTGCTCACTTCATATCAGGACCTGATCTGCTGATCAGCAGGTGATCCACAATATCCCTGCTTCCCTGGCCAGATCTGCAGAAGCATCCTCAGGCCAACAGCGCTAATAAACAAAATTGGCAATTTCTTTTCTTTTTAATTTAATTTTTAAAATTTTATATTGGAAGAGATAAGAGGAAGAGAAGAAAAAAGACCTAGGAAAACAAATTCAAGACAATTAACAAAATGGCAATAAGAACATACATATCAATAATTACTTTAAATTAAAAAGTCAGTAAAGAATCTGCCTGCAGTGCAGGAGACTCGGGTTCAATCCCTGGGTTGGGAAGATCCCCTGGAGAAGGAAATGGCAACCCACTCCAGTATCCTTGCCTTGAAAATCTCACGGACAGGGGAGCCTGGTGGGCTACAGTCCATGGGGTTGCGAAGAGTCAGGCATGACTGAGCGGCTAACACAATAACACAACAAAACTGGCAATTTCTGAGAAGGAGGCTTAGGTGTGGAGAAATGGATACTAGAGGGAGAAAGCCTGAGGGTATGGGTTACTCTGGAGCGGGGTCTCCCAACTTCCACACTACTGACATGATGAGGGGCTGATTGTGGAGCTAGAGAAGACTCTTGAGGTCCCTTGGACAGTAAGGAGATCAAATCAGTCAATCCTAAAGGAAATCAATCCTGAATATTCACTGCAAAGACCGACGCTGAAGCTCCAATACTTTGGCCATCTGATGCAAAGAGCCAACTCGCTGGAAAAGACCTTGATGCTGGGGAAGACAGAAGGCAAAAGGAGAAGGGGATGGCAGAGGAGAGATGGTTGGATGGTATCACCAACTCAATGGACATGAGTTTGAGCACACCCCGGGAGATAGTGACGGACAGCGAAGCCTGGCATGAGGCAGTCTATGGGGTCACAAGGAGTCAGGCATGACTTAGCAAATGAACAACAACATAACAATTCTCTGTGGATGGGGTTTCAGGGGAGCTGTCCTGCATATTGTAGGGTGTTGACCAGCATCCCTGGCCTCTACCCACTAGATGCCAATAGCGTCCTCCTCTCCAGTTATGAGAATCAAAACTTATGACAATCAAAATTCATCTCAGATAGTGTCCAGTGTCCCCTGGGAACACTGAAATCCACTGTTGTGCGGAAGGATCAAATAGCATATTTCGAACTTGGCCATGTTGATGAACTACTGCCCTCCTCCCAGCTTTCTCTTGGAAACTTAACTAGCCTCGGTATCCTGTTTGGCCCTAGAGTTACATTTAGCATCACGGAAGCTTCATAAAAACCAAGGGATCTTACAGGCTGGAGTTGGAATATATACCCACTTTCCAGGTGTGAAAATGAAGTCTGAAATAGGCAACCTGGGAGTAGAGTCTAACAAAGGAAAAGCAGGTCTTCTTTGTCACCAGCTTCAGCCTTTGCCTCCAGCTGAAAGCAGTCGAGCCATGCACACTTTGAAAAGCAAATCCAAGACTCAGGGCAATTTGGGGAGTCAACAAAAGCCATTCCTGCTGACGATCATCTCTGATTGGCTTCCTGCCTCCGAGCTGACGGTCATTAGGAGCACAGAGAACAAAGCTGGGCTGTGTTGCACAAATACTCCATTCTGCCTCACCCTGCAGCCCAGAAAATAAGAGACAATATTTGTACACAAAGAAGCAATGCCAAGCCCTTCCCTGGCCTCCCCTCGCTGAGGCTTCTGAAGCCATGATTTGAATCTGATGATTTCGCTTTCCTTCTCTGCCAACTAGCTCCCTGTTTGCTTCTGCACCAAGCTGCTGCCTCACTCTTGGGGCCCCCTGGCCTCCTGCCCCTAAATGGCTGGGATGTGACTTCCTTTGTATCTGATTCGAGCTGAGGTTCCAGGAAGAGTCCCATGAGACCAGCAGCAAGCTGCACTTTCATGGGCTGCATTATCAGGCTTTCAACTGCCCGTGGTCACCTGGGTTTCAGACCCAGAGCTCTCCAATATGACAATGAAGTCTTAGTCAGCATGCAAACCAACAGAAAGAGGCTGCCCATGCCCATCTCATTTCTTTATTTTTTTGGTCAGATATGGATACACTGGCTTCCCTGGTGGCTTAGTGGTAAAGAATCTGTCTGCAATGCAGGAGACATGGGTTCGATCCCTAGGTTGAGAAGATCCCCTGGAGGAGGGCATGTCAACTCATTCCAGTATTCTTGCCTGGAAAATGCCATGAACAGAGAAGCCTGGTGGGCTACAGTCCATGGGGTAGCAAAGAGTCAGACATAACTGAAGCCACTTAGCAGGCACGCATGCATAGATACACTGCTATCAAATGTCACCTCCGTCTCTCTCTCCATGCACCCTGCCAGTGTCCAAAGACACACCCCAAATGGGAATCTGCAACACTGACCCTACACCCTTGTTACTTAAGATGTGGTCCACACCCTTGCTACCTAACATGTGGTCAACGAACCAAACAGCAGAGGCCAAGACCCAGTGAAAAAGCAGAGTGTCAGGTCCCACGCTGACCTGCTGAGTCAGAACACACATTTCAGCAAGATCTCCAGGGGCTCTGTGTGCACACTGAAGTTTGGAGAGTGCTGCCTTAGATCTATTTCAGGGGAGAGGAGGAGCCCAGGTTACTGTGGCTTTGAGTCATCCAGAAAGAAGTGGGGCTCGCCTTTCTGCTCCAAGCCTTCTCCTCCATGTTCTGACCCCAGAGGAGGAGAATTCACGAGGCCTGAACCAGTCTTCTGCCTCCACTCAAGGTGAAACCCAAGACCTTCATGGAACAAGAGTGATGTTGGAATGAGATGAAGAAGCAGCACAGAAAATTCTGGTTTACTGCACGTGGAAATAGCCACAGCCCTCCCATGGTACCACCTCACTCAGAAGAAAAGTCAAAGTCCTCCCAGCGGTCCTGCACGACCTGCCCCCATCTCCTCCATTCTCCCCCTGGTTCACTTACCTACAGCCATACTGGCCTCTCCGTCTTTCTCAAACGCACAAGGCACCTTTTGCTGCCAGGGCCTTTGCACCTGCTGTTCTCTCTCCTAGAATGCTCTTTCCCCAGAGACCCACAAGATCCCCTCCCTCTATTCTAGGTCTTTTCTCTTTTCTCATCCTCAGTGAGGCCTTTCACCCCATTTCCCTACTTAATTTTTTCCTTGGCCCTTGCCCCCGGACACCTGCTATATTTTTCTCCTTTACCTGGTTTCTCTGTTTCTTTTGCCTAATAGACTCTAAGTCCTGTACAAGCAAAAAATTTCGTTTTGTTTGATGCTTTGTTCCCAGCACCTAAGAGGGCATCTGTTCCAGAGTACGCGCTCAGTAAACACCTACGGAAGAAAGGAAGGGTGGGTGGGTCCTGCTGTCCACATCTGTCCTCTCACTTCATCGTGTGCCAAGTCTCCGTAGGCACGTTAAGGACACAGATCAACTCAAAATCTGCAGTGATGTGGCTGGTGCACAGACACCAAGATGGGGTACTGAGTTCTTGGCACAGGAGATTCTTTCCCTAAGTAGAGGTCAAAGGTTCTCCAGGCAGGGGGAGATGAGGCTTTTTCCGCCCAACCCTGAGTTGTGCCTGATCCTCCCTATTTAGAAAGCCTGGGTTCTAACTCACAGCTGCGGTGAGCAATGCCTCTGTGAGCTGAGCTGAGCCTTCCTACTCCCCGATTGGTTCAGGGAGAAAACACCTGTGTCAGCGGGATCCAGACTAATCAGCCAGCCGAAGAGGCCAAGAGAAGAGGGAGGGAGATGAGGAGGAGGGACGCACCCCTGGTGGGAGGAAAAGCTGGCTCCTAAAATGGCTCATGGAAGTCAGACCAGCAAACAGCCCTGCAGGCGAATACAGATACACAAAACTTCCCCCACAGTTAGATGGATCCGGACCCCCAGTGGCCCCAGAGAGGGGCCGTGTGTACACAGGAAATGACCTAGTGATTTCTTTACAGGGACCAAGGGCCGTGTCTGTGAACAGGAGCTGTTCTTGGGAGCCAGAGCACCAAGGAAAATCACTTTGTAAAGTGGGCATAGCTGATGATCCCAGCCCCTTAGCAAGACCTTGCAGAATGTCCAAATGATCCATCCTTCTCTTTGTGGTTCCTTGCCCCATTCCCATCTCATTTCCAGCCTTCCGCAGTTAGTGTGAAAAATCAAATCAGGTTTGTTAACCCATCAAAGTCTTGTCTCTACTATGGGGGCTGCCTGATGGGTGTGTTCTGAGGAAACAAATACTTCAGTGAGTCAATCAGGCAGTTGAGCTTGTGGGGAGAAGCCAAGCCAAGTCTTATTTTCATGTTAGTTCCATGCTTTTCACCATTACCAGGAAAAGAGTAGGGGGTACCAAGGCCTTGGGTATAGGACATATTTCTTGCTCCACTAAACAGATGCCACGGTTTAATTCAGAAATATGATCAACTATTATGAGGCCATTAACAGATACAACAATCATAATTACAGCTGCAATTTATTGAGCACTTTGTTGGGCAGACACCAAGTTAACCACTATATACTCATTGTTTCAGTTAATTCCTTGCAAAAATTCTACAAGGTAGGTTCTATTGCAAGCTCCACTTTTCAGATAAGAAAATTATGACTCGGAGAGGCTAAACAAATTGCTCAAGGTCATATATATGCTAGAGTTCACTTCAAAGTCACGCTGGTGGGGGTCCCCACAGACCACTCAACAGTTCATGCCTACTTGCTAGAAGGTGGATGTTTTGGCCTTTACTTAAAAACTGGAGTTGGGGTACACCTGGGATTTTAACCATGATGAGGCCAACTGGATCAGTCTTCACCTGAGTTCCAACCACCGCCACAATCTAATATAGTAGTTATCAACTGTTGCACTTCTTCATAAGACCAGCCACAATGGGTCATATCAATCAATATCAACTTCCAACAATCCAAAGGGTCTTTTTCGAAATTGCAGACATCTCAAACTCTCTCCACCAGCGGATCAGCTTGAGACCGATGGATGTGAAGCACCAACAAGGGCAGTTCTGGCGATGCCCAGAATGTTTTCAGCACCATGGCCAGTGGCATGAGGCGGGCTTTTAATTACATGGCAAGTAAAGTCTCGGAGACAACTGCAAAGACCTACTTTTAACATACACAGTATAGGCACACACACACAAAAGATTCTTTATGTCAGCAGGAAAATCTAAGAGAAAATTTAAATCCCAACACTAAAAGTTTTGGGGCTTCCCTGACGGTCTAGTGTTTAAGAATCCTTTTGTCAATGCAGGGGACACAAGTTTGATCCCTGGTCCAGGAAGACCTCTCATGCTGCAGGGCAACTAAGCTAGGATCCCACAACTACTAGTCTGCTCTCTAGAGCCTGTGTCCGGCAAGTACAGAGCCTGTGCGCCTAGAGCTGAAGTGAAGTCGCTCTGTCATGTCCGACTCTTTGCGACCCCATGGACTGTAGCCTACCAGGCTCCTCTGTCCATGGGATTTCCCATGCAATAGTACTGGAGTGGATTGCCATTTCCTTCTCCAGGCGCCTAGAGCTATTGCTCCACAATAAGGGAAGCCATGCAACGAGAAGCTGGCACACAGCAACTAGACAGTAGCCCCCACTTATTGCAACTAGAGAAAGTCTGTGTGCAGCAACGAAGACCCAGAACAGCCAAAAATAATAAATGAATAAAAATTTAAATAGATTTATGCACTGTCTATTTTTTAACGTACACAATGATTTCCAATTCTTTGGTTCTGAAAAGAGAAGTCTACCCAGGGCAGTTAAATTATGCTTCTGCTCAGAAAACTGGATATACCTGCATGAGAAATTATAGAGCAGGGCAGTTGAAAGGATTTCAGGGTCAGACATGGTTTTGGCCTGGGGCAAAGGAGTTTCCTTCTCCAAGCCTCAGTTTCCACACACACATATATATATACACACATATAATGTAAAATGTAGCACCTACCTCCTAGGGCTGACTGAGAATGTAATGAGTGGATACACACAATAATACATGCAGAACAGGGCCTGGTATATAGTATTGGGTTGGCCAAAAAGTTCACTCAGGTTTTTCTGTAAGACGTTACAGAAAACCTGAATGAATTTTTTGGCCAACCCAGTAGGTATTCAGTAAATCAGTATTTTGTTCTTGTTTACTCTGGTTCTTGTGATGATTAGAAAACTTTCTATGCTTATGAAAGCATAATACGAGGTTCATCTCACTGTAATCATGCAATCAATGTTTATTGTTTTTATTTCAAATGCCGCTACTAGTATTACTAACTTTTTCAATTTCTTTTTTAGTCATGTAGTCTCATTCCCCTCCCTTCACTGAAGAGTATAAACACCTACTCTCATCACGGCTGATCAGGTTGTGTCTCAAATCTGATGTGTTTTCAGGAACAAAACACAGTGAGTCCACTCCCTGAATATCAGGCTTAAAATAAATGTTGCAAAAACATCCATCAGATGTTTCACACAAATGGGACTCTATAATACACAACCTTTTGTGTCTGGCTTCTTTCACATAGCATAATGTTCTTGGGTTTATCCACACTCTGGCATCTATCCATAATTTGCTTCTTCTTATGGCTGAAAAATATTCCATTGTATGGATATATCACAATTTGTTTATCCATTGACCCACTTTGGGGTTGTTTCAATCTTCTGTTTATCCAGAATAGGGGGGAGGAAGAGGGGGGATGCATAATGGCTTCAGCGTTTCCTTTTGGGCTGATGAAGCTATTTGAGAACTAGATCAAAGTGGTGTACTAAATGCCACTGAACTGTCATTTTACTTTTTATGCTTTTTTTAAATTTAAATTTATTTATTTTAATTGGAGGCTAATTACTTTACAATATTGTATTGGTTTTGCCAGACATCAGCATGAATCTGCCATGATTGTACACATGTTCCCAATCCTGAACCCCCTCCCACCTCCCTCCCTTTATGTTTTTTAATTAATTTTTATTGGAGTATAGTTGCTTCACAATGTTGCTAGTCTCTACTCTACAGCAGAGTGAATCTGCCATGTACATATATCCCTCCTTATTGGACTCCCTTCCCATTCAGGCCACCACAGTGCATTAAGCAGAGTTCCCTGTGCTGTATACAGTCATATACATAGTATCAAGAGTGTATATGTGTCAATCCCAATCTCTCAATTCCTCGCCTTCTCAGTTCCCTCCCCTCTTTCCCCCCTGGTATCCATATATTTGTTCTCTACATCTGTGTCTCTATTTCTGCTTTGCAAATAAGATCGTCAATACTATTTTTCTAGATTCCACATATGTGCCCTAATATACAATATTCAGTTTTCTCTTTCTGATTTCCTTCACTCTGTATGGTACTCCCTAGGTCCTTCCACATCTCTACAAATGACCCCATTTCCCTCCTATTTATGGCTGAGTAATATTCCATTGTATAAATGCACTGAATTTTCTTTATCCATTCATCTGTTGATGGACATTTAGGTTGTGAAATACAGTTGATTTGCTGAATTGTACACTTTAGTTATGATATGTGAATCTTAATTTTTAAAGAACCCTGTTCTTTACTGTTCTCCTTTCCCCCTACCCCTTGATTTTCAGAGCTCCCCTCATATGCTTTTTACTCACTGACTTTTGCAGCTAACTTTTTCCTCAGACAGCCTTCAAGATCCCTTTTAGAAAACAAATGGTTTTAATTATAATAGGAATATGTGTTTATTGTATTTTTAGTTCTGAAAATTTATAATACGTCACTTGAAAAGTGAAAAGTCCTTACACCACTCCACTTCCCAGAGATAATCAGTGCTGGCAGTTTGGTGTTTCTCTTTCAGACTTTCCTCCACACCCATTCTTCACACTGGCTGCTCTCTCTCACCTCCTTCAGGCTGTACTAAAACACCTCCTACACTGTTGGTGGGAATATAAATGGGTGCAGCCACTATGGGAAAACAGTATGGAGGTTCCTTAAAAAACTAAAACTAGAGCTATCATACGATCCAGTGATCCCACTCCTGGGCACATATCTGGAAAACATGAAAACTCTAATTTGAAAAGATATATGCACCCCAGTATTCATAGCAGCACTATTTAAAACAGCCAAGACATGGAAGCAACCTAAATGTCCATCAACAGAGGAATGGATACGCAAGATGCGGTGCATGTATACAATGGAATATTACTCGGCCATAAAAAAGGAAATAATGCCATTTGCAGCAACACTGAAGGCCCTAGAGATTATCAAGCTAACTGAAGCAAGGCAGACAGAGAAAGACAAGTACATGAGATGGTTTATATGTGGAATCTAAAAAGGAGAAAATGATACAAATGCACCTATTTACAAAAGAGAAACAGACTCACAGATACAGAAAACAAATTTATGGTTACCAAAGGTGAAAGGGGGTGGGGGAACGAACAAATTAGGAGTATGGGATTAACAAATACACACCACAATATATAAAACAGACAACAAGAATTTACTGTATAGCATGGGGAACTACATTCGATGTCTTGCAGTAATTATAATGTAAAAGAATCTGAAAAAGATTATGTATGTGTATGCATATATATGCCTGAATCACTTTGCTGTAGCCCTGAAACCTCTGGCTAATTCATGTTGAGGTATGGCCAAAACCAAAACAATATTGTGAGGTAATTATTCTCCCACTAGAATAAATAAATTACTTTAAAAATTACTGTAAACCAACTAGAGTTCAGGTAAAAAAAGACAGTCTTCACAGTAAGGCCTTCCCTGGCTTCCAGGTCTAGAATCAGCACTGTCAACCTCTCTGCATCTCTGCTCTGGTTGTTTTTTACTTGTTAGTTTGTTGCAACTTTCCACATAAACAAATTACACCTTATTTTTTTTTAATCTTATTTACAGAGGTCTCCCTCACTGGAATGTCAGCCCTAACTAAAGGGAAGTGGGGAGGAGCCCTAAGGATTTGCCTAACTTATTCTTATGTTCAGCAAGTAGGCAATACTGACCCATAGTAGGTGCTCAGCACATACCATTAAACGCATGAAAACAAGCGTATCAAATTGCACTCTGTGACACATGATGTCCCATGGTCTGCTGTGCCCCTCACCACACTGGACACATTTTCTACAGTGAATGTCCCTCTTATAAAAGGCTGCGCAGTATTACCATAAACGGAGGCATCATCACTTATTTAATATTCCCCTAAATGATTCCAGTTTGTCGCTATTACAAGCAAAGCTGTGATGAATAATCTGACCATACAACCTTGTGCATTTGTCAGGATTTTTTTTTCCTGCCAGCTAGATTCCAAGATGTGGAATTGCTGGGTTAGAGGGGGGAGTGCACACTTGTCACAGACACTGCCAAATCACCCCTGGAGCTTCGCAGAGTTCTATTTTACACTGTTTTTAGAAAGTGAGGTGAGTGTGTGCATTCATTCTGAAATTAAATCCCTGATTTAAATGTAAAAGTTGCTCTGTAACAAAAAGTTCAGATGTGGAAGACTTAACACGACTCACGGAAAACACAACACACACACAACACAATGAAGTTCCCTTGATGAAAAAGAAAAAGGAAAAAAATATCAAGGCACGTCTGGAGCAGGAGGTGTTGGTTATTTTTAAATAATAATCTTTGGAGCCTCTTGGAATCTGAGGCTCCAAAGAAGGACTGAGGACTTCTCTTTGTTTTTCTCTCTCTCTTTTGTCAGGACAGAAAAGTTCCCTGGAGACACCTGAGTGTGAGAATTCTGCCTCCTGGTCCAATTTACAACCACGTTCCCCAGTATGTTCAGGCTACCGAGGGGAGATTGTTCTCCTATCTCGTTGTACTGTCACACCTGTGCAGTGGTCAGCGAGATCCTCCATTTCCTTGGCATCTTCTCTATACATTCCATCTACCCTTTGGCTTAAATCCAAACCTGGAAATACCCTAAAAACAATTAACTCCAAGCACAGAGGGCCAGTGGCAGCTTCAAATTAGTTCTCCCAAATAAAAGGAAAATCCAAACCAGGGAGACATCTGCAATGATGACCCTAAGAAGAGCTGCAAGAGAGTCAAAGAAGGACCCTCCCAACCCAGGTGAGGTGAGAAAGGTATGCAAGAAGCCAGCTCAAGTGAAGAAGGCTCTCTCAAAACCAGGTGCAGCCAATGAGAAGGCCCTGAGAAGGGCAGCAAGGCCAAGAAATCCCCTCTCCCAAACCAAACGAGGCCACAAAGATCCCTCCCAGGGCCACTGGGCTCAGCAGGAAGCCCAAGGTCAAAGCCTTCGCAGCCAGGATGCTGAGGTCCACAGGAAAACAAAAGCTGGGAGCAAATCCGGCTGTTGGTTAGTTGCTAAGTCGTGTCCAACTCTTTTGCGACATCTCTGTCCATGCAATTTCCCAGGCAGGAATACTGAAACGGGTTGCCGCTTCTCCAGGGGATCTTCCTGACCCAGGTATCAAACCTGCGTCTCCTGCATTGACAGGTGGATTTTTCACTGAGGAGCCACCAGGGAAGCCCCAAGACTCTGGGAGAGCCTGTAACTATGATCTTCAATTTCCATGTGGAGAGACCACTGTCCAAGCTGATCCCTTCCATCCCAGATCACTGGAGGACATCTTTACCTCCTCCTCAATAACCAATGTCAACTCCAAGCCACTTGAGCCATGCACACCCAGAAGCAACAAAATGCCAAAATGCCCCTCCCATCATCTTTCTCTTTAACCACCCCTCCTCCCAGCTAACCAACTCTCTAAATGCAAACCAACATCCATCCTATGAAGTCCTGCACCCCGCTGACTCCACCATTTCCCAGCACTCTCTCCTACCTTCGTCACCTTCCTCATCAGTCTCATGTAGGATGGTTATATATCACTCCCAGAAAAAGTACACCTCTGGATGAACCCAACCAGCTGCATTTCTGATTCTAAACCTTGTATGGCCATTCAAGATGTATAGCATCCTAGGGACTTGCCTGGTGGTTCGGTGGCTAAGACTCCAAGCTCCCAGTGCAGGGGGCCTGGGTTTGACCCCTGGTCAAGGAACTTGATCCCACATGTTGCAACTAAGAGTTCAAAGGCCAACTAAAGATCCTATATACTGCACGGAAAGATGATCCCACATGCCACAACTAAACCCCTCTTAAAACTCTTCTAGTGAGGGTCTCCAAATTCCTCTAGATTGCCAAATCCCAGGGCCACTGGTCTCTGCTCAGCTGACTTGGTCATGCCCTCCTTTTATGTCTTCCTATTAACTTTCTTGTCACTATTTCTCTGTTTCCCCTTCTCACGCCCCCTTTTCTACGAAATCTCTAAATGTTGGTTCTCCTTGGGGCTCAGTCCTAGATTTCCTTCCATGTGTTACCTAGACCCACTTTCTAGGGGGTCTCATGCATTTTGATGTCTTTTGCCGTCTCCTTCTGCCCTTTCCTCCCACCTGTCTACTCATTGCTTTGCTCTGTGTCCTTGGAAAAGCAGGACTTCCTCTGGTAAATGGCATTATCCAGCCTTCCTCATCTCCTGCCTTCTGGGTGAGTTTGGCCAATGGGAAGCAAGAGATTGGAGGAAAAGATAGGGAGTTGGGGTATTTCTTCATCCTCCATTTCCTCCCTCATCCATAGTGAGGTTCTGGCAATGGTTGTGTCCTGTTGTACCTTCCCAGAGACATCTCAAACTTCATAGGTACATCTATATTTATTTTCTAGGGCTCCTGTAATAAATTACCACAAATTGAGTGGCTTAAAACCCACCCATAAAAACCCATAAAAGAAATTTATTCCCTAGCAGTTATCCAGGCTAGTAATCCACAATTCAAGGATCAGCAAGATGAAGTTCCCTCCAAAGGTTCTGGGGGAGGATGCTTTCTTATTTCTTCTAGCTTCTGGTGCCTCTAGGTGTTTCTTGGCTTTCAGGAGAATCACTCCAATCTCTGCCTCCGTCTTCACATGACCTTCTCCTGGATCTTCTCTCCTCCTCATCTCTTCTAAGAACACTTGTCACAGAATTCACTCACCATTACATCCTCAGCACCCAGCCCAGTGCTGAGCATATATCAAGACCCCAGCAAGTGTTGGTCAAATGAGTAAATGAATCCTCATCTATTTCATTTCTCTCTACCTCTCAGCAGTGGTCCTTCTGCATCTTCCTCCTTCTCTTCCAACCTCCCAGCTGTTGCCCTGGCAACCCAAGCTACACAGATTTTCTGGAAAGCCCCAAGTCCCAGGTGAAACCGCCTTCATTTTCTCCCCTTTGCACTTCTTCAAATATTTGGGTCTTCCCAGCCTTTTTCTCTGCTGGCCCTGCCATCCATGAAGATTCTCCTTGAGGCTTTATCATTAAAAAATAAACCAATATATTCCCTGCCTCCAAAAGAAGCTTTTACTTTTGCAAACTCTATTGATTTAATCCTAGAGGCTGCTGGCAGCAGTCCCAGGAGCTTCATCAATATGACAACACCCAGTGCAGCCGAAACAGCAAGAAGGCTTGGCCAAGATCTTCTGCTTGGGTCTTCAGTGATCCTGACGGATTCTCTTGCAATGATGAAGAAGGATTTACAGTAGTGGACAGGGGATTTGCAGTTGCTCCAGCATCCTGCTTAGGTGAGCAAAAGGAAATGTCTTCAAACTTGAGGTACCTCAGCGCCATTTGTTAATTTGCTACTACAGCTGATTCCCAGGGGGTGCTAAGCAAGCAAGAAATCAAAGATAGTGGAGGAACACTGCGGGTTCTAGAACCCGGGGATAAACTCCCTGGTGGGGTGAGCGGGAGTAGAACAGACAAAGGGGAGGTGGGGAAAAGGAAGCTGAAGATGGTAAGAGTTAAAAACTGAATGAGTTAAAACAGAGATTCCTTCACCCCTCCACAGTTACAATGTGGTTAGGGAAGGAAAGAGAAAGAAGTCATAAGAAAAAGGAGGTTGAGGGTGACTGAATCAATGCCCAGGGAGTTAGAAACCATTCATCTCCCCCAAAGGAAAAGTCAACTCTTTGTCAATGTTTTTTTTTTTTTTTTCCCCAGATTGAAAATCAGGGACTTCCCTTGTGGTCCAGTGGTTAAAAATCTGCCTTGCAATGCAGGGGATGTGGGTTCGGTCCCTGATCGGGAACTAAGACCTCACATGCTGCAGAGCAACTAAGCCCATGCCACAAGGACTGAGCCTGCACGCCACAACGAGAGAGCCTGTGCACCCTCATGCCGCGATTAAGCCCCGACACAGCCAAATAATAAATAAATATTTTTTAAAAGACTGAAAACCAGAGATGGGAAGTGGAGCCTTCCCCATAGGAAGAAAGCAGAAGGTAAATAATCTTTGTTAGCTGGAAATTTAAATGTGAATCTACATACCCCTCATGAGAATATTGTGCTTAGACACTAGGCCCAGTGAACAGATGATGAATATACATTCTGAATATTCTACATCATCCTACAGTAACAAAACCTCCAAATCTTAGTGACTGAAAATATCACGGGTCTGTTTTCTGGCTCATGCTGCGTGTCCATTGCAGCTGGGCTGAGGACTCTGTTCTACACCATTCTCTCTCCAGCATCTAGTCTGAGGAAGGCTCCCTCTCTGTGTGTGTCTGACGGTGGAGGCAGGAAAAAGGAAACGTGGCAAATCATATACTGCCTCTTAAAGCTTCTACCTGGAAGAGACACATGTGATTCCCTCTCATATTCTATGGGTCAAAGCAAGTTACATGGCCATGCCTGTCTTGAAGGACGTAGGGGAAAAGACATCCCATTGTGTAACCAGAGAAGAACCAGAAAATCTTAGCTAAGCAAGGTGAATAAACTCCACTTAGGAAGATTAAATGACTTGCTCAAAATCAGGACAACTTCAAAGGTGGCAGAAGTGGGATCAGAATTCAGGACCCTATGGGGCCTGTTCTTCAAGCTCTGCCATCCTGCACATGACAAGAACTGATAATAAAATCTAGATAACAGGGAGGATAAATATCAGTGGAGGTAGGGGGAGAAGGGACAAGGGAGGATAATGCACAGAGTGAAGGAGAGATGGTGGGAGGCAGAAAGCTAAGAACAGAGCCCAAGCAAAGAGGTCTCACGACCTCTTTGGTTAGAAACCAAAACACGTCACCACATAAGGAAAGGGATGAAGAGTCTCACGACTTCTGTGGTGGCTCAGCAGTAAAGAATCCACCTGCGATGCAGGGGGCTTGGGTTCAATCCTTGGGTCAGGAAGACTCCTTGGAGAAGGAAATGGCAATTCACTCCAGTATTCTTGTCTGGGAAATCCCACGAACAGAGGAGCCTAGCAGGCTACAATCCATGGGATTGCACAAGTCATGACTTTGTTACTAAACAACAACAATGAAGAGTCTCATGCATCTTTCAGAGATGTCAACAGCAACAGCAGATGGGGTAGGGATCTGTGTGAAACCACGAAAGGACGTGGGGGCACGACCGTGGCGAGAACGAGGTTGCTTCTTGCTCTTGCACTGAAAGCCACCATCTCGGCTGGAGAGCCAACAACCACTCGTTGGCGTAACAGCAGCCTCAGGAAGCCAAGGCCAGGGCTTGCCAGAACTCCCATCAGTGGCCCTGTCCCCTCCCTGGACTGTTTCCTGCACGGTTCTGGGAAGTCAGGGCCGGAGTTGGATGGTGTTCCAGAACGAATGGTGCTGGCTTAGGATTTCTCAGTACTCTTCCCCCACCCTTACCCGAGCCAGACTGGAAGTGCGAGGGATCCTGGCTCTACTGTACACTCAGCCAGCAAGCAAGAATTCTAATTAGATAGGGAGGCCAGTTTAGCATTAGGGCAAAGCTGTAGGAAAGCATTCTCCATCACCGCCATTTCAGTTGAGAGCACCTAGTATGTGCTGCTGCTGCTAAGTCCCTTCAGTCGTGTCCGACTCTGTGCGACCCCATAGACGGCAGCCCACCAGGCTCCCCCGTCCCTGGGATTCTCCAGGCAAGAACACTGGAGTGGGTTGCCATTTCCTTCTCCAATGCAGGAAAGTGAAAAGTGAAAGTGAAGCCGCTCAGCCGCCTATGTGTTTTCTGCACATTAATCCATTGAGCCCTCCTCACCAACCATCCATCCAGAAATCCTACTGGTCAACCTTCAAATTATATCTGGAACTGGTGGTTGCCAGGAACTGGGGAGGAGGGGAAGGAGAATAGGAAGTGACTAGCAACAAGCAGCGGAGAAGGAAGTGGCAACCCACTCCAGTATCCTTGCCTGGGAAATCCCAGGGACAGAGGAGCCTGGTGGGCTATAGTCTATGGGGTCTCAAAGAGTCGCACATGACTTAGCTAGACTGAGGACACACAGTAACAGGTATAAGGTTTCCTACTGGGGTGATGAGGTGCTGTAAAACTAAAAGAGGTGATGGCTGTGCAACATTGTGAGTGTACCAAAGGCCACCTCATCGTACACCTCAAAATGGTAAATATTATGTTACGCGTGTGTGCATGCTCAGCCTCGTCAGCTGCGTCCGACTCTCTGCGACCCAATGGGCTGTGGCCTGCCAGGACCCTTGGCCCGTGGGATTCTCCAGGCCAGCATACTGGAGTGGGTCGCCATGTCCTCCTCCAGGGATCGAACCTCTGTTTCCTGTGCGTCCTGCATTGCAAGTGCATTCTTCACCCACTGAGCCACCTGGGAACCCAGGTTATACGTATTTTACCACAATAAAAAATTTAAAAATTGTTGCCAGAATCCAGTTCAGTTCAGTTGCTCAGTCGTCTCCGACTCTTTGCGACCCCATGAATCGCAGCACGCCAGGCCTCCCTGTCCATCACCATCTCCCGGAGTTCACTCAGCTCACGTCCATTGAGTCCGTGATGCCATCCAGCCATCTCATCCTCTGTCGTCCCCTTCTCCTCCTGCCCCCAATCTCTCCCAGCATCAGGGTCTTTTCCAATAAGTCAAATCTTCGCATGAGGTGGCCAGAGTACTGGAGTTTCAGCTTCAGCATCATTCCTTCCAAAGAACACCCAGGGCTGATCTCCTTCAGAATGGACTGGTTGGATC